>JAVJIF010027655.1:0-60521 GCA_038442645.1 Agave tequilana | reverse complement strand
AAAGTTTTCTTAAATCAATGAAAAATTAGAATAACTTAAAATCCAATTATAAGAGAGAGGAGATGTTCAAACTCAAATCTCCTCTTTATTTAGTGTCAGGTTCTTTGCGTAGCGATGGAAAGTGATTCTTGGTTCTCCGTTGACCGGGTGAACGTCAAGCTTCTTCGGGATCTTTCTCCTTAGACCACTGATGGAGTAGCACAAACTCCTATGAATGAAATCTCAAGAGATTAACAAAAACTTGAACACAACAAGTTTTTTCTTTTTTCTTTTAAAAGAGTAAGATTTTTGATCCTCTCCTTAGATTCTCTCTCTGTTCAACAGCAGCTTGCCAACGAAAAAAATTGCCCACAACCCCTTTTCAATAGCAATTTTAGCTATTTATAGGGAGCTCCAAGGGTAAAATTATCCCCTAGAATCCCTCCATAATGAAAGTTAACTCCCTTCATTACGTGGGCAGTAACTGACCCAGTAATGGGGCAGTTACAATTGAGACGCAAAGTTATCCTGTAGTTGAAATGCGGGCTCCAGGCTCGCGTTCTTGTGAAGACAACAGATGTGACTGACATCCACATTTGAACTGAGACGCAGTCTTAGCTGAGCTCTGTGCTGATGTTGAGACGTGGACTTCGAGCGAGCTTTGCGTTGATACTGAGACGCAGGCTTGGCGCGAGCTTCATGTTGAAGCTGAGACGCGGGCCTTAAGCGATCTCCGCGTTGATGCTGAGACGCAGGCTTGACTGAGCCTCGCGTTTTAATGTTGAACGCTGGCTTTGATTAGCCTCGCGTTTAGACTTGAACGAGGCCTGAATCAGCCTTGCGTCTGAAGTATGAGCTCTGCATTTGATGACTTGTCTCCATAATTTTAGACATTTTACAGAACCCTCTCCAAAGTTTTCGAAACTCCGCAGTTGACTGGAACGGGTTTTGAAACACTTGGACTTTTTTTCTTGACAATGGGCTCTCGAGATGGACTGGCAATCTTCTGGATACCCTGAGCTTGATCTTGTCTGGATCCCAATCTTCGTGAATGTACTGTTAAATCTTTGAAGCCACCAGAGATGATCATCGTGAATGTCTAGATACACAGTCTAGACCTCATCGGTGCTCTGAGTGCTTGTTGGTGTACTGTTGAACCAGAAAAAATCATCAACTGCTTTGCCAGTGTACTGTTGAACTGATTGCAGAAGCAGAGACTGAACACAGCTCTTGTATACACAAATGTCACGTTGTATTGGAGACGTGGACCTCACCTGAAGTGGAGACGCGGCTCTCATTTGCCGTAGAGACGTAGCTTTCACGCACTTAAAATGCAAAACCCCGTTTATAATGGAGATGTGACTCTCATTCATTGAAGAGACGCAGACTCATTTAGAGTGGAGATACAACTCTCATTCATTGAAGAGACTGAAAAACACCTAGAGGGGGGGGTGAATAGTGTGTAAGTGCTAATCTAGAACTATGCAAAACTAAGTGCGCTAAATGCGGAAGCTAATGCAAATTTTGCAAAACACACTTAGTACAATCAACAAGTGTAGCCGAATTCCCCGTGAAGGGCTCTGGACTAACTCCTCTTGATTCCCCTTGAATGGGTTGAGGTACTATGTGAAGCTCTTGTTGATTAAGTACAAGTGAGGCACACACAAACAACCAAGCATATACAAGATATAGCAATAGAAAATATACAAGGCACAACACAAATACAAGCAAGTATGATATGAATGATGAATGATACTTTGCACAATATAAAGAGAGAGTTGAGAGACAAGTGGATCAAACGCAAAGGCCAAGAATATATTTCGAGGTCGAGCACCTTGCTCTACATCCCCGCCTACACCACCGTGTAGGATTTCCAATCCACTATAACGTCCACCGAGGACTCCCACCGAGGGAACGTTTACCGAGAATGATTTTTACAACACGGGAGTACCGAACTCCTCTCTCAAACAACCACCTCACAACCGAGGGGTAGGCCCGTAGCCAAACCACCAACAACAACCAACACCTCTACCGAAGAGAGGGTTTACAAACTAACTCTACCTCTCACTAGAGGGAGCAAAAACCAATCACCGATCACCTCTACCTAAGAGGGATACAAAAGGAACAAGGGTGTACAACTATGGTTTCTTTCAACCACAACCAATCTCTTCTTTTCTTTTCTCTTTTTCCACAAAACAAATGATCCTAATAGAATAGGATAGGTGATAGCTCAAGTGTGGAAACAAGGTGTTTTTGGAAACAAGCAACAAAGAAAAACTAGTAGGGAAATCTCTTGTAAATGATAGAAAATGAAAATCAATACAATCTCCCAAAACCCTAGTTTTCTTTGATTTTCCAAAAACCCAAAACAATATAAGATGAGAAAGTTAAAGCCCAAAAAACTCTTTTAAAAACGTTTTAATCTCTGAAAAACTGGGATTTTTTTCTCTTGTAAAAACCTTGGCCAAAAACCCAAAGAGATGGGGTTTATATAGGCCAAACCAGAAACTAGCCGTTAGGCTGATGTGGCAGCCTGACAGGCTGACGGTCGACGGCCGGTCGACCGCCAACGGTCAGAAATGTGACCGTTGGGCAACACGGTCGACCGGCCGGTCGACCCAAAACAAACAGAGAGCACTGCTCTCAGACCGGTCGACCCGTCCGGGTCGACCGTCCCAAAGCTGCCAAACGTGCACAAGATGGTGCACGTCGGTCGACCGTCCCGGTCGACCGACTTCAGCCTAGTCGACTTGGTCAGTTGACTTAGTCGACTGGTGAATTGAAGCCTAGAACAGAATTCTGGGTCAGAAAAATAGGGAAAAATATTTTATAAAAATCTTTTATCTTTTCTGAAAATCTCATAAAACTTGTTTTAATATTTTATATTGAAACACAAACAAGTGATAAAAATTTCATGACATATATCAATCATATCAATTCATTTTTGAGTCTTGCAAATTTTATCAAAAAAAAAACTTGTATTTTTATCAAACTTGATTTTTCAATAGGAAATCTGATTTTCCTAAAAACTCATGAATAGACATATCAAAATAAGTTTGTTTAAGATATGAAGCCATGTATGTATATTGAACACATTTAATATACATAAAAACTGTAAACTTGTTTTGATCAATCATTCATGAAAACCAATTCCAAAACATAAAAACGTGGTGTTGTGCACTTGAGCATATCAACTATACTAAACTTTACAAATGGATCTAAAACACACTATCTAAACTATGGATACCTAAGTCTTCTTGATGATCTTCATCTTCAAGTTGACTTGCTCCAAAACTCCATCCATGGGCTAGGCAATGTGTGATCTTGAAGCTTTGGCCCTGGAATCAACATGAAAAGCTTCTAAACTCCTTGTTGAAGCTAATCACCAACTAATACTTGGTGAAAGATCTGAAACTTAAACAACACAAGATTATTAGTAAACATAATTACATGAGTTAATCATCATCAAAACTAGGGTGGAAGGCCTTTGGCCAACAATCTCCCCCTTTTTGATGATGACAAAACTCATGGAGTTATATATGCATGGATTAAAGTTAAGCTTCAAAGAAGCTCCCCTTAACTCATGCATAAACAAATAAAAAATATATGACAATGAAGCTCATAAATATGTATGCAAATGTATGGAGATAAAACATATCAAATTCTTCAAATTCTTTTTCTCCTATTTGCAAAACAAAACATATATGCATATCTATTGTTTATTTGTTAAGCATGAGAAACTAAACACAAGTATGCATATAAATATGTATGCATCAACATGCATAAAAACATATTCTAGAAGCTCTAGATACCAATTAAATTAATAAAACATTAACAAAAACACTAGATGCTCTAGATACCAATAAAACTTAATATATGCAAAAACATAAGTATGCATATATAAACATGAATTATTCTCCCCCTTTTGTTACTCATCAACAAAAGGGGTAAACAATCAAAACAATAAATGAGGGGTAAAAATCTTTCTCCCCCCCTTTTTTTTGAGTCAATCAAAAACAATAAAACAACGTTTCTCCCCTTTTTGTCTAAACAAAAACAAAGTCAATAAGGGGGACTTTAAACAACATGATATCAAATAGAAAAATATGTCAATGAAGCATCTTGATATCAATTGAAAATAAACAAAGATCACTAAATGTTATATGCTATATACATTCATGAAGAGGAAGACGCTAAGTTAGCTTCCCTACACTATGCATTACATGAAGGAGGGATGTTAAGCCCTAATTCACATAACACACATTATGTAATGCATAAGAGGAGATGTGAAGCTCCCCCTACACACGTGTACCACATAAAGAAGAGATGTTAAGCTCTTCAATACACAATACACTCAACATGAATCTATATGTAGAAGAGATGTTAAGCTCTCCTTGCATATAATCAATATAAATCAAAACTTTTGTATTTTTATTAAACAAAATTTTTAGATACCAATTTAAAACACAAAACATCTTGATATCAAAAGATAGTAATTTTCCTTTTAAGTCAATAAACAATTGAAATGACTATTTTCTATCATAAAGAAAGGGAGTGGAAAACTAAATACCAATTGAAATATGAAAATCGAATTTTCTCTCCCTTTATGAAATACCAACAAAAATTATGCGTAGGCTTGTAATAAGATACCAATTGAAAACTAAATCAATTGAAATGAGGTTGAATCTCAAGCTAGCATAAACAACATTTGTGTGAAAATTTATATCTTAAGCACAAAAAAAACAAGTATATGTGTATGAAATAGAATGAGTACTAATTACAAATAGATGATACCAATTGAAAATATACATACACAATAAACATGATATGAGTATACAAAAAGATCAAAATGATACCAATTGAAAGAGTTCAATGATACCAATTGACATAATAAAGGCATGGTATAACTCATATAACTAATCCTCCCATCTCATGCACAAGTTTAAAATGATTTTCAATATAAACATACAAGGCATGGACTCCCATCCAACCTCCCGTTAAGGGTAGGGGTTTTCAAAAATAGATTTGAAAATAAGCTTTGTTTGAAAAACTCTACCAAAATGAAGAATACCGTAACTAGTTAATGGAAAAACTTTTAAACTAGTACGAAATCCTTCAAGTAAGGAATAAAAAACAAATATTTTTCATGAAAATATGAAATTCACAAAATAGTCAACACTCATAATCAATTAAGCATAAATATGACTCATGAAAACAAACACATGAGTAAACAATAAATGTGAGTGTACAAATACAATGTGAAGATCATAATCATGAAAATATACAATTTAGCTCAATATTCCTTTAAACAAGAAATACGAAAATCATTAAAACTTATTTAATCTTCAAGGTATATATATGTCTATACAAACTAAAGTATACATACATATCCAAACACAACGAGTCCACAAAATATATGCATGAAGGCACGTGGCTCAAAAAGGATAAACATGTATATCTAATAGTTTGGACAAGATAGACATATACATGAAGTTAAACAATTAAACACAAAATCAAGAAAATCTTCACCAAAATAAATTTCATTTCAAGGTATATGTATGAATTGTCAACACAATAAGTATACATACATATCCCTAAACACAATTGAGTCCATATATAGATTTGCATGAAAAGCAAATGACTCAAGGGGTATGCATGTATATCTTAAAGTTTGGCAAAATACACATATACATGAAGTGAAACACATAAAACCAATCTAAAAATGGAATACAAGTTTGAAATGTATGAATCATCAAAACTAGACTATACTAGCACATCTAATGGGTTCAAATAAGCATTCAAGCTCAAACATATATAGATTTATTTGTGGCCCACTATATGCACAAGTATATAACTAGTCTTAATGAAAACTAACATCTAAACATATATTCAGAACATGAAGCATCAAAAACAAATATAAAAATCATCATGATAAACAAAAACATGATTATTATGCAAATTCACATGTTATTAAACCTAAGATAAACATGATAGCTAAAAACAAACGATGAGAATACAAAATATGGGTCCATATAAACATGAGTGTCTCAAAATGCTATACATGCATGTCAAGGATCTAATTAACATGGCATTTTCATACTAATCACAAAACAATGAAACATGCTATATATGATAAACATGGAAAGTATGTAAATAAAAATTAGGAGTTAGGAATCGTTACCAAAACCTAGAAGGCAACTTCCCTTGTCTCCAAAACATGGTGGTCCTCTCCACCAAATCTTCCCTTGAAAGTGATGCATCCAATTAATTTTCATGAAGCTCGGAATGCATCCACTCCAAGGTGCCATCACTCTCACGTCATGTGAGAGCCCACACCTACATCAAATAAAAGAGGGGTGGTCTTTGGTACCCATACTCTTTTGGGTCCATGGGGGTTAGTCCCTTCTCTAACCCAAACAAACTTATTTGCTAAATTAGAAGTATGTAATCTATCATAGCAAAATTTAGCAAGGTGGCCCTTACGTCCACAATGTGTACAAGTGTACACATGAGCATACATGTGAGAAGTGTGTCCGTGAGGAGCATGTGTATGCCGTGTAGGGTGTGCATGAATAGAAGGAACTTGTTTCTTTCGAAACAAAGATTCCAAGTGTGTATGGCCCACTACACATTGGCTCAAAGTGGAGTCCAAACAATCAACACTTTTCTTAATCAAAGATATATCATTGTTAATTAAAGAAGAAGTGGAGCATGCAAGGGGTGATCTAGGTGAAAACCCTAGCATAGCAAACATGTGCATCAATCTTATTTTGCAAAACATCATTTTCTTTAAACAAACATTCAAATCATTTTGAAATAGAAATTATTTTATTTTTCAAAGCAACATTCTCCTTTAAACAAAATCAATTTTTGAAGACAAGTTTTCATTTTTCGTCAAAACAACATGGCATCATTTTTAGATTTTAAAAATTCATTTTCTTTTAGTGCAATGTCTAATTGAGATCTCAATGAATCCCTTTCATTAGAAATCTCTATCTTCTCTTGCAAAACCATATTAAGTCTAGAAAACAAATCTTTATTATCATTGTTAAGGCCTAGACTTTTCTTTTCAAAATTTATATTTTTCAATCAATTTTTCACAAACTATTGAAAGTTCTTCATTTAAAGCATGGGCATCATAATCATCACATGAAGAACTAGCATCAAAACTATCTAGTTGAGTTTCCGAGTGTACCTCAAGGGAGTCATTCCCTTGGACCGTATAGCATTGTTGCGGCTCGGATTCATCTCCACTAGATTCTTCCTCCGGTTGGATGGCAATTGAAGCTTGGAGGTGGGGTGGTTGTCAAGATATTCCACACTGCAAAGGCGGAATCAAAGTTAGAAACACGCAAAAGATATTCTTTAGGAAGTGTGCTTCTAATGGCCTCAAGGGCTTGTGCATTGGCCCCTATATGATTGCGATCTCCAAGATAGCATTTCTTGGTGGCCGCAAGAAAGACATGCAAACCTAGGGTCTTTAGGTACATGGACATCCTATACTTCCAAACAACAATGTTGGAAGGATCAAAGCTAGGTGGGGTCATGAAGTACATGGCAAACTATATGAGTGTGCAAACAAGAAAATGCAAACAATAGATTAGCAAGCAAATGGATCTCACTCCTAGGATGTTAAGCCTAAGTATTAGGAGCACTAGCTCTGATACCAATTGAAAAACACCTAGAGGGGGGGTGAATAGGTGTAAGTGCTAATCTAGAACTAAATGCAAAACTAAGTGCGCTAAATGCGGAAGCTAATGCAAATTTTGCAAACACACTTAGTACAATCAACAAGTGTAGCCGAATTCCCCGTGAAGGGCTCTGGACTAACTCCTCTTGATTCCCTTGAATGGGTTGAGGTACTATGTGAAGCTCTTGTTGATTAAGTACAAGTGAGGCACACACAAACAACCAAGCATATACAAGATATAGCAATTGTTGACACTTAAAAAAGACAAGATTCTCATTGGTCCGAACGATGTCTAAACTTGTTGACATTTACAAAAGACAAGGGACAGACGAGCTGAAGACCAGTTTTCACCCACCTCCAAGGGACAAGGAAGCGGTTTGGACTCCACTGATCCAGCAAGCAGAACAGTGAACCCGGATTGTTTCTAAACAGACCTCAGCAGGTCTAAGATGCTAGCATTTAGCATCGCATTAGCTCAAGGAGATAGCCTCGTTTGAGAGGCTAGCATCATCTAGAGCATCGCCAGGAAGCTAACTGATAGCTTCGCTGAAAAGCCTCTTTTCGGACTTCGCTAAGGATTGCCTCTAGCTCCGCTATGAGCTTCAAAGCGGGCAGCTCCGCTATCAGCCTGCTATGGTCAACCTTTGACCAATCAAAATCTCCTGATGAGATCGGATTCAATCTAATCAAATCCAATCGGGATTCAAATATGGCAGGTGATTGCCGCAATCTCTTGACTCTCTTGAAACGAGTAAGAGGATCAAGGAGAATCGCCCAACAATATGGAAAAGATCAAGACAGATCAACCGACCTGCCAATCCTAGCCTCGTAGTAAGGCTACTTTCCAGATTTAAACAGATTTGATTCAATCTGTTTCCATATCTTCAAGGGACGGTTATACCCTTGCTCTCCCTATAAATAGCCCATCAAGGGTACAAAGAAAGAAAAAAAAGGGGGGGCATACACGCAGACGGACGCAAGAGAGATCGATCGATAAAAAAAAGAAAGAGAAGACTCCACAAGCAGAGGCTTTTTCACGACGCACCGCGCGCTCTCGAATTCAGAGACTTTTTAGAGAATTGCTTTCTCTAATCAGGGTGTTGATACCCTAACGTCGTCCTTCCTCTCAAGGAATCTCCGGAACCAGGCGAGAAGGAATTCCTTATCGAAGGCGATTTTGAGAAGCAGCAAGAGGGTTCTACCAACCTTCTGTTCTCTGATTCCCCGAACCAGGCGAGAAGGGAATCTCATCGCTCGCATCGTCAAAGGGACAAAGTGGTCGCGCGCTGACCAGACTCCTATCGGCACATTTTCCCAGAATCTCTGAGGAGATCTACTTGTAATCTTTTGAGAATACTTGTAATTAGCTCCTCAAACTTTTATTTGTAAGTTTTCCCCTTTTGCAAACATAATGGAAAACAAGATGGCGACTCCGCTGGGGACTGTATTCTCCTCTGCTGAGAATCAAGTGTCGCAATGCGACGAACAGACCTTCGGGTCTATCTCTGAATTCAGAAAAGCCGGTGCAGCCAGATCTTCTCTGGCTAAATCTTCAAGCAAAGTCTCTGCGGAGACGGAAAAGGATCTCTGCAAACCTGTCGCAGTTCTCTGGTGCAACAAGGAAACATGCCCGCAGCCCAGATCCTGCACTTTTGAGAACCTGGTTATCCAGATCGATCAAGGAAGATTTGAAGAAGTCCTCTCTGGGGGTGGCCTGACGCTTCGAGCACGGAAGCACAGGAAGGTCTTCACGACCAAGGTTTCAAATCAGAAACCAGAGGCAGAATCTTGCCAGCACCCCACAGCCCCGCTTGTGGCTATTCAGGTTCCTTGCGAACCTAGGCGTCCCCTGTCAAGGCTGATATGGAAGCCTAAACAGGAGTCTTCAACCAAAGCTCCCGGAGTAGTCATGCCGAGACTGCGCCTCTCCCGCGAAGAAAAGGGTAAGATGCCCATCTGCCCTGACGATGCTGCCAGCCATGAAGTCACGACGGCAATCAAACCGTCACCTGAATCAAGGGCAGCAAAGCCTCCTGTTAGCCTCGCTCGCACAAGCGAAGCTATTGTACCACAACAAATTCACTGGGTTCGCGGCCGCAAGGCTAAGACCGTAGTGTTATCTGAGGTTGATCCCCTTCGCAGCAGAATAGCGGGCAAAGCACCACAGCGTGCTCCGCTCCCCAATTCATCAAGCACTAAGCTCGCACCTGTCGGCGAAGCTAGCGTCAAAGTACTTTTCAGTACTAATCCCTTCTGCAGGGATAAGAAGAACGGAGCATCATCCCTTGTACGCTCCAGAAAGGCCTCTCCACGGGGTTGTTCAGGCTCTGTTGAGCCTAACCTGCGACAATTCTTGGCAAACAAGTGGGAATTGGAGTCTCTCCAAACCACTTCCCCTTATTGTCAAAGAGGATGCCGACTTGTGACAATCCATTCAGCCCATTGTCGGCAATATCCAATCAAGGTGGCACCTCTGCACCGTCAATCGGTGTTTGACCGGTTGTCCGCACGTGCCATAAAGAAGCATCATGAAAGGAGCGCTTCACGAGGCCCAGCCTTCGCGTCCGTCAACATGACCGGAAGAGGACGAGAGCGACACAGGGAAGGTCATACATCTGATGATACCCCTTTCGGCTCCCCAGATCCAGATTATAGCCCGAGCTTAGGTGAAGTCTTGGTGCGCGAAGAAGGTATTTTCCGAAACACCAGATCCAGGGTAGCGATACCCTATAATTATGAGCAGCCTTCTTCCTCAAAGGCCCTGATCTCGCCACAGTCCAGGCGATCACCCCAATCATCTGATGGAGAAGATGAAGACAGCGGGTATGCCTCTTCAGCAACAGTCAGTTCTGTGCGAACGGACAAAGCATCGGTTAATATGGCCGATAACGCCAATGACGATCTTCGTCAGCGTTTGGAAGCTCAGGAGCAGACCTCTAGAACTCAGCAAGAGGCCCTGGACAATATTCAACAGATGCTCGCTCAGCTCCTCAGCAACCGGAATGATGATACCGGGAGTAATCATGACGAGGAGGGACATCTCAGCAATGATCCGCCCAAGACGGAGAAATCTAAGGGAGGCTCTTCCCTGGATGCCGAAGTCCTTAAAGGCCTTCAAGCTCAAATCGCATCCCTAGCTCAGAGGGATGAATTAAAGAAGGTAGGGGCAGTCCGTCCTTATCCGCTGGAGTGGGATTCGGTGCCATATCCGCCAAAGTTCAAACCACCAACGTTGCATACGTATGATGGTTGTTCATCGGCACCTTGAAAGGGGTGGCATTCGACTGGTTCCGAAGCCTTCCTCAGGGCTCTATCAACTCCTGGGTCGACCTGGAAACTCGGTTCCTCTCTCGCTTCTATGAGGATGACACCGAAGTAACCATGGACAAGCTCCTTTCCACTGTGCAGAGGAAAGGCGAATCTGTCCGTGAATACATTGAGCGGTTCAGAAATCTATCTCTGATGTGCCCAGCAGGGATGCCATTACCTATGCTCTTACAGACATGCAGGCACAACTTCTTGGATCAAGTAGAAGTCCGCATGGGGGCTGTCAAAGCCCATACTTGGAAGGAATTGGTCGAACAAGCTGAGATAGCCGAGAAATCGGCTAAGAAGTTCGAGCCATCCGCCCCTAGAAGCAAATGGGGCGCGAACAACAAAGGGCGTAGCGATCTCCCGCAGTCTTCCCAAGCTAAAGGGAAGGAAATTATGTCCGTCGAGCTGACCGGGGACATGCAGTCAAAGGCCAAGAAGAGCGGCGTCAACAACCAAGAGCCCAAGTTTCCTCCGAAGCAGTACTCCTTCAGAGATGATCAGGTGGTCACGATATTCCATCTGCTCCACAAAGGGAACAAAATGAAGCTACCCGATGCTCGGCGTCCCAATGAGATAGGGCGTACAAACGACCCTAAATACTGCCTCTACCACAGGATGATCCACCATCCTACTGACAAGTGCTATGTTCTCAAGGATAGAATTCAAGCTTTGGTCGACGCCGGGAGTCCTCACATTGAAGACGGAACAGAAGAAAGTCACTGCCAATATGGTGACTCTTGAGTTCGGCACTGCTCAGAAGGTCACAGTTCCCGACGGGACCTATCCAGCCCCCACACCACGGTTGGAAGTCAAGCATTCTTCAACCATAGCTAAAGATGACAAGGGTCTCGTCCCCTTGACATTGGAGACAGGGGAAGTTATGTGGATACACCCTGACCTCGTCCAAGACGTACAGCGGACGTCGAAGGACTCCAGCAAAAAGGGCAAGTCCTGCAATGTCATCTCTGTCCTGCCAGATGATGGTAATCTTACTTCGGCTTCCCTCAGCGATTCAGAAGAAGAGAAGCATGCCTGTACAGCGCAGGCAGATGCACCTCAACAGACGGGCACCCGGTCTGGAAAGTCATACTTAAGGCAGTATGACAAGTCTACTGACGAGATACAACAGCAAACGACGTCAGTACCAATGCCGACATCCGCTCCAGTTCTGACCAAAGGGAAAGAGAAGCCTAAGGAAGTGCGGTTCGACCATGTGTTGAAGAAACCGCCAGGCCAAGGGTTAGCCACGCCCTTTCGCTTTGATATATTGGCCCACTTAGCCAATATCCCGGCTCGTATCACAATACACGAGCTCCTTCGTCTCTCTAAAGAGACAAGAGAGGCACTCAGAGATGCGCTGGCCAACTCGGAGTCCTTTCTGACATGCATGCCTGAGGTTCCTGGTGATGAGATGCGGCCTTCCTGCTCAGAGTGCCATCACGCACAATCCAAGGTGCCTGCTATTACCTTTACGGCGGAAGATATGCTTCTCAAAGACAACAAGCATGATCGACCTCTGTACTATACCGGATATATCGGTTCAACATGCATTGAAAGAGTACAAGTAGATCCGGGGTCTGCACTCAGCATCATCCCCAAAAGGCTCCTCTATTTCCTCGGCATACCATTGTACAGGTTGTCCGCAACCACCACTACAATATATGGTTTCAACGCCGGGAGCAGCCATCCGCTTGGAAAGATTCGGCTCCGCTGCAGAATCGGAAGCTTGAAGTCAGAAGTGACGTGCTATGTCATTGATGCTGACA
The DNA here is from genome assembly GCA_038442645.1 of Agave tequilana. Classification (NCBI taxonomy): domain Eukaryota; kingdom Viridiplantae; phylum Streptophyta; class Magnoliopsida; order Asparagales; family Asparagaceae; genus Agave; species Agave tequilana. Next base: position 47,771 of record JAVJIF010027655.1, on the reverse strand, counting down.
CATCATACAACCTGTTACTGGGACGACCATGGATCCATGCCAACTGGATCGTTCCTTCCACTCTCCATCAGTGCTTCAAGTATGTTGAGGATGATGCGACAGTACGAACTGTCTTCGCTGAGAAGCAACCCTTCAAGGGGTGGAAAACTACTTCACTGATGCTCTCCTATATCAAGAGGCTAGTGGAACGCCGGGAGAAACATTGCCAGACGATAATGAAAGTGGCAATGAGGCGGATTCAGAATCCGAAACGGGCATGCCAGCCATTCTGATTGGCGAGCCAATTATAGCATGCTTTAATGATCCCCGATGTAAGATCCCTCCTGAGGAGGAAGGCGAATGGATAATTAATGATAATATTTCTTTTGATTATCCTGCGAGCATCGAGTCGATTAAATCCATCATGGATGGCTCTCTTCATATGCCCGTACATGAGCCGAGTGTGGCTAGCACATCTGTGGAAGCCGTAGAAGGGGCCACGCTGGTAGTCCCTCCGTCCAAGCAAGGTCAGGCGCCGATAATCTTCGGCAGAGCCCGGCCAGGGAGATTCTCAACCACAGACTCAAGCTCAGAGTCGGATGCTCCACAGTTCTTTCATTACGCGCCATCAGCACGCCATATTATGAAGAAGATGGGTTACAACCTGAAGCAGGGAGCGGGCCTAAACTTCGGAAAAGGAAGACGCGGCCTGATGCGTAACTCCGTCCCAAGAGGGAAACCTGCAAATTACTATGATAGTACACGCAGGGGGTTAGGGTATGTCACACCCACATCATCAACAACAGTTCAGGTCAAAGGCGATGGATCGATCCCATCACAGTCGGCCTCATCCTCCGAATGGGATTCTGATGTCAGCATAGGAGGGATATTCGAAAGCCTCATGACTTCAAGCAGTCAGTTGGAACCCGCAGAGGTTGCCGATGAGGAATCATGGGCCCAGCAATTGAGCCTTCAATGGGAAAAGCGGTTTGAGCTGTGCGAGCCACCTACCGAAGACAAGGTGATCCAGGTCAACTTGGGCAGTCAAGATCATCCCAAACCGATTTTCATAAGTGAAAGCCTATCACTTATCGAAAAGGAAGAATTGATAATGCTCGTAAAAGAGTATATAGATGTCTTCGCCTGGAGCTACGAAGACATGCCTGGACTTGATCCACAGGTCGCTATGCACCGTCTAAACATCAAGCCCGACGTTAAGCCAGTCAAGCAGCAACAACGTCGGTTCCGCCCAAACATCATGGAGGCTATTGAAGCCGAAGTTCATAAGCTCATTGCTTGTGGCTTCATCTGGGAGGAACAACATCCAGATTGGGTGGCTAATATAGTCCCCATCCTCAAGAAGAATGGGAAAATACGGATCTGCATCGACTACCGTGATCTCAATACGGCCTGTCCCAAGGATGAATTCCCACTGCCGATCACTGATGTCATGATCGACAACACATGCGGGTTCGAAAGGATGTCTTTCATGGACGGCTTCTCAGGGTACAACCAGATCAAGATGTATCCTGATGACGAGAAGCATACTTCTTTCCGAACGCCATTGGGGGTATACTGCTACACTGTAATGCCCTTCGGACTGAAGAACGCCGGAGCAACCTACCAGCGGGCGATGAGCATGATCTTCCGCGACCATCTCCGAAAGACGGTGGAATGCTATGTTGACGACATTGCAGTCAAAAGCCGCAGCAAAGATGAACATCTTCGCGATCTGAGAACGATGTTCGACATAATGCGGGCTCATCAGCTGAAAATGAACCCGACAAAATCCTTCTTGGGAGTGTCCAGCGGCAAATTCCTTGGGTTCATTGTCACATCAAAAGGGATCCATCTGGACCCAGACAAAGTCAAAGCCATACAGGACATGCATCCACCGAGGAACCTCAAAGAGCTCCGAGGCTTGCAAGGCAGATTAGCCTACATCAGAAGATTCATAGCAAATCTTTCGGGCCGTTGCCAGCCCTTTACCCGTCTCATGAAAAAGGGTACTGCCTTCATATGGGACCAAGCCTGTCAAGAAGCTTATGAAGACATTAAGAGGTATCTCACAAAACCTCCGGTCTTAGTGGCCCCTACATCAGGGAAACCATTCTTGCTTTATGTAAAAGCTCTGGACTATTCCCTCGGTGCCCTCCTCGCTCAGAAGGACGACAATGGCCATGAGCAGGCCATTTATTATCTGAGCAGGACTCTCATAGGAGCGGAATCTCGCTACAATCCTATTGAGAAAGAGTGTTTAGCTCTCGTCTTCGCTGTCCAGAAGACACGACATTATTTGGTTGGCCAAACCATACATGTCATCTCCAGGGTGAACCCTTTACGTCTTCTCATGACGAAGCCAGGGTCGCTGAATTCAAGGTTGGCTAAATGGGCACTTCTGTTGTCTCAATACGACATGACCTTTACTCCTCAGAAGGCAGTTAAAGGCCAGGCCCTTGCAGAGTTCTTAGCTGCTCATCCAGTTCCAGAACATTCAAAACTTCATGAAGACATCCCTGATGAAGTCTTCGAGTCTAATGCAACTTCAGCAGAGGAAGTGTGGCAGATGTTCTTCGACGGAGCATCGCGGATGGGCCACAAAGGGAAGATTATTGCCGGAGTGGGGGTTGTGTTCATCTCCCCACAGGATCATATCCTTCCCAGAGCATTCTCCTTGACAGAATCATGCTCTAATAATGTAGCGGAATATAATGCTCTGCTCATTGGCCTCCAGCTCGCCCAGGGAATGGGGTACGCTACCTCGAAACTTACGGCGATTCAAAGCTGGTCATCAGTCAAGTCAAAGGCCAATATGAAGTCCGCCATGAGGACTTGGTGCCTTATTATCATACAGCCATCGGATTGGCTAGCTTATTTGAAGGCTTCTACATCGGGCATGTGTCCCGATCTCAAAATACTAAGGCGGATGCTCTCGCTGCATTAGCGACAACGCTAGCCTTACCGGCCGACACCGAGTATCACCTCACAGTCGCAACCCGGCATCTCGTATGTTCCAAGCATATGCTAAGGATCCAAGAGGTCCATAATACCTCCGTGGGTCTTGAGCCGAGGGATTGGCGCTTCCCTCTCATTGACTACGCTCTGCACGGTCTGCTTCCAGACGATCCCAAAGAAGCGGCGTCCATCAGACGAAGGTCGCTCCGTTTCCACTATGATCCTACTTCGAAGACACTCTACCGTCGTTCATATGACGGTGTCCTCCTCCGTTGTCTCTCTCATTCAGAGGCACAGGAAGTGCTTAAAGAAGCACATGATGGCATTTGCGGAGCTCACCAGCCGGGTCCAAAGCTTAAAGACAGGCTGCACAGACTTGGGTACTACTGGCCGACCATGATGGCCGATGCCACCCAATATGCACGAAGGTGCAAGGCGTGCCAGGTCCATGCAGACTTCATACACCAACCTTCGGAATTGCTTCACCCTACTGCTGCTTCATGGCCATTTGAAGCATGGGGAATCGATGTCGTAGGGCCAATCAGTCCCTCTTCAGCAAAAGGTCACCGGTTTATCCTGGCAATAACCGATTACTTCTCAAAATGGGCAGAGGCCACACCGTTGGCCGAAGTTAAAACCTCCAATCTGGTTAGCTTCATCAAACACCATGTCATCCATCGATTTGGTGTACCCAGACGGATCATCCATGACAATGGTCCCCAATTCGTAAGCCAAGGGTTCTATCGGTTCTGCGATAAATACCGAATTCAGAATGTGGCTTCAACCGCCTACAATCCTGCCGCCAACGGCTTGGCAGAGGCATTTAACAAGACGATCATCAAGCTGCTCAAGAAGTTTGTCTCCTCGAACAAGCGAGATTGGGACGAAAAGCTCGGTGAATGCCTTTGGGCCTACCGGACTACGGTTCGGACACCGACAGGCAATACGCCTTTCTCCCTGGTATATGGGTGCGAAGCGGTCATCCCATTGGAAATCCAGGTGCCATCATTGCGGGTAGCCTTGACTACTAAGATGACATCAGAAGACAATGATCGCTTGCGTCTTCAAGAGCTCGAAGCCCTGGACGAGAAGCGGCTACAAGCTCAGCAACACATCGAGCTATATCAGGCTCGGATGTCAAAAGCCTTCAATAAGAAGGTTAAGCAAAGAATCTTCCAGAAAGGAGATCTGGTCTTAGCCGTCAGACGACCGATGATTATGACGCACAAGACCAAAGGCAAATTTCAACCTAAATGGGAAGGACCGTTTGTGATAGAGACAGTCTATTCAAACGGAGCATACCGCCTTACAACTGCAGATGGCGACCTCCTCATGATGCCGATCAATGGCAAATTCTTAAAGAAGTATTATCCTTAATCAAGGATCTTGCTCTCGATCATGTTAACATTACACCTCTGATCGAGACCCGCGCGTTCGGAATACGCACAAAGAGAGCCTTTCTCTTTCTCCAAGCATATCAAACCTGTTGGTAGCTGGGGGTTTGCTTAAAATCCCAAGGGACCCGCTCCCACTTGATTCCCTTTCCAGAGTCACTTACCAATTCTCATCCATAGAATGGTAAGACCACATATTCCGCTGTTACGTTAACATTAAACCTATGACAGCAGTCCCCTCATTTCTCCTCATGAGAGCGAGACCTCCAAAGTCACTTACCAATTCTCATCCATAGAATGGTAGGACCATACATATTCTGCTGTTACGTTAACATTAAACCTATAACAGTGATTCCCTCGTTTCTCCCCGCGAAAACGAGACTTTTCCCAAACTCCATTACAATTTTGAGCTTAGTGGCGTCTCAATTGGTTACGTCATCGCGACCTCTGAACCAGCAGACAGCTAAGTCTCAATCCCGAGTCCTGTTGACATTTACAAAAGACAGGTCTCGATACTCGTTGACATTTACAAAAGACGAGTATCACCTATTTTGAGCTTGGTGGCTTCTCAACCAGTTACGTCATTGCGACCTCTGAACCGGCAGATAGCCAAGTCTCATCTACCATTGAGCTTAGTGGCGTCTCAATTGGTTACGTCATTGCGACCTCTGAACCAGCAGACAGCTAAGTCTCAATCCCAAGTCCTGTTGACATTTACAAAAGACAGGTCTCGATACTCGTTGACATTTACAAAAGACGAGTATCACCTATTTTGAGCTTGGTGGCTTCTCAACCAGTTACGTCATTGCGACCTCTGAACCGGCAGATAGCCAAGTCTCATCTACCATTGAGCTTAGTGGCGTCTCAATTGGTTACGTCATTGCGACCTCTGAACCAGCAGACAGCTAAGTCTCAATCCCGAGTCCTGTTGACATTTACAAAAGACAGGTCTCGATACTCGTTGACATTTACAAAAGACGAGTATCACTCATTGTTGAGCTTGGTGGCTTCTCAATCAGTTACGTCATTGCGACCTCTGAACTGGCAGATAGCCAAGTCTCATCTACCATTGAGCTTAGTGGCGTCTCAATTGGTTACGTCATTGCGACCTCTGAACCAGCAGACAGCTAAGTCTCAATCCCGAGTCCTGTTGACATTTACAAAAGACAGGTCTCGATACTCGTTGACATTTACAAAAGACGAGTATCACTCATTGTTGAGCTTGGTGGCTTCTCAACCAGTTACGTCATTGCGACCTCTGAACTGGCAGATAGCCAAGTCTCATCTACCATTGAGCTTAGTGGCGTCTCAATTGGTTACGTCATTGCGACCTCTGAACCAGCAGACAGCTAAGTCTCAATCCCGAGTCCTGTTGACATTTACAAAAGACAGGTCTCGATACTCGTTGACATTTACAAAAGACGAGTATCACTCATTGTTGAGCTTGGTGGCTTCTCAACCAGTTACGTCATTGCGACCTCTGAACTGGCAGATAGCCAAGTCTCATCTACCATTGAGCTTAGTGGCGTCTCAATTGGTTACGTCATTGCGACCTCTGAACCAGCAGACAGCTAAGTCTCAATCCCGAGTCCTGTTGACATTTACAAAAGACAGGTCTCGATACTCGTTGACATTTACAAAAGACGAGTATCACCTATTTTGAAGCTTGGTGGCTTCTCAACCAGTTACGTCATTGTGACCTCTGAACTGGCAGATAGCCAAGTTTCATCTATCATTGAGCTTAGTGGCGTCTCAATTGGTTACGTCATCGCGACCTCTGAACCAGCAGACAGCTAAGTCTTAATCTCGATGCTTGCTGACATTTACAAAAGGCAAGTATCTCCCCTTTTAGCCCCGCAAAGGGCTGACCTCGAGAACTGACAACATCTCAATTGGTTATGTCATTGCGACCTCTGAACCAACAGACAGTCATGTCTCATTATCCAAACAGCAGACGACAAAAGAAAGAATTTTTATTAAATTCCAAAAGGGATGGGATACATGGAGGAGCCTATAGGCGTACATGATAAGATCGGATCCGATCTCCGAGCGAAGCTAGCCTCGTCCTCCTGTCATCAACAGCCTGGGCCAGCGCCTGTGATCTTAGCTCAGCCTCATTGAAGTCCACCGCCTGAGCCAGACGAGCATCGACCTCCGCCAAAGTCGCCCTCTGTGATGACTTCCGCTCCGCCAGTTCCTCACTTCGAGCCCTGAGCTGCTTAAGCCGCGCAGACTCATCATGACGCATCTGTGTAGCCTTGGATAAGAGGAGATTTGCCTTCCGGATCATCTCTTCAGCCCTCTTAACCTTATCTTCAGCATCAAGAAGAGCACTGTTGGAAGCGTCAATTGCACTCCCAACCTCTGCTTCCTCTGTCTCCAAGGACCTCAAGTCAGAGGAGATAGCCTCAGCAGCCTCTTGAGCGGCGAGCTGAGCCTCGCGCCTCTGGGCGACAAGACGTGTGAGCCGTTCATCAGCCAAAGACGCTGCGTCGGAACGATGGAAATGGCGCCATTCCTCCACGTCCTTCTCAAGGTCATCTACCAGGAGCTCTAGAGCAGCAGCTTGATGGTACCCCTCAAAGTCCCGGATACACTCAATGCCACGGGAGAGGACCATCTTCAGCTTCGAAAATGGCACAGGCGAGCCCTTCAAAACTAGACCGATAGTCTGCTCCAAACTGTTATAGAAGCTGTTGACCAGATTACCGATGAAGTCATTCTCAGCTTCATCAACCCTTGAGACAACCTCGGAGCAATCTACCAACCCAGTCGACACCCCCGCAGAAGAAGAAGCGGGAACATTGACAGCAGCAGGGCAAGCAAAAGGTGACCTCGGTGGAGTCCTCAGCGACACCAGCACGCCAGCCACCGTGGAGGAAGGACTGGCAACCACCTCCTGAACAGCAGGCTCGACAATCAAAGTCGGGGAACTAGGGTCCGCGATCACCCTCAGCCCCGCACTGGGCAAAATTGTCGGCACCTCACTCGGTGATGTGATTGGGGGTGAGGATACCTCCGGGACTGCCGTTTCCACAACCCCCAACCTCTCAGTTGTCATGGGCTGATAAGAGGGGAGGTCGCCATACAGCGCGTCCAACACAGCAGCATCCACCGCGGTCGAAGCACTCGACTTGCCCTCTAACCTCTTAGGAGGGCCCTCCGCTTCCTTCGAAGCCGACGCATCTTGAGGCCGAACACCTGCAACAAAGCCATGGTCAAAAAAGCGGATGCAGTAAACAAGAGGAGATCAAAAGGTCATCATTCTACCAAAGGCTGATGTTACTTCGTCAGCCTCATCAGTCTCTAGGGGTTCCATCGCGAAGTTCTTGCCAGAATCAACGCGGATAGCCGACCTGCTCGCCGATTCCTCCGCAGACCACCCGGTAGAGCTGGATGCCATAGGACTTCCTTTAGAAGTCCCAGCGCCCGACGGGCCAATGTCGGCCGCATCACCTCCAGATTCCTTCGAGCGAGTAAAGGAACCAGCAGCAGCTCCATAAGCAAATAGAGGATCATACTGGTCCCCTTGCTCCCCTTGCTCCTCAGCTCCTGCAACAAAAAGCAAATGATGAGTTATTTAAAGTGCGCTGAAGGCATATTAGATGGGGGCCAATCTTACCAGTAGTCGGTTCAGCAACTGACGGCTCAGCCACTAATGGAGCAGCAGAAGGAGGCGCAGCAGAGAGCTCACCCTCTACCACGATGGTAGGAGTCTGGCGACGGGGCCTCTTCGCCGACGACTTCCTACGGGATCCACTCCCACGCTTCCTTTTGAAGTGGACATCAGAGTCCTCTTCTTCCACTTCCTCCACATGTTGTGAGGGAGCTGTCCCCACTACACCAGACCCGGCTTCACGAATATCAGTTTCGTGGGCATCAGCCCTTGTCTCTGCCTCGAAATAAGGGCTTCCCGCATCAGAAGCCCCGCTGTCATCTACAGCGATGAACTCCTCTATGCCAGGAACACGGACTCGTTTGCCCTCCATCTTATCAGAAGCCTTCTGCCTCATCCGATGAGAAATTAACTTCACACCCGAACGGTTGGCATTAAACCCAGCAGGCGTGGAGTTCGAAGCTGCATACCATTGGCAGAAACACAGGGTCGTCCAAAGGCAGGGATCCCTCGGCGGCGTGCGTAGCCACGCTCCAGTGTCATCCGCGGTAAAAAACCGCCAAGCACGAGCCCCATCAATGAGGCTCCCCATGAAAGCCAGGTCCGGATTGGGGTTGCCCACATACAACTGGTCATACCCAAATTGGCGGGCAAACTGGCTCGGGACGTAGGGCTCCAGGTAGCAGGTATCCCCACTCCTGTACAGCAAATGCGAGGGCCGGATACAGACCAGCCACTCGAAAACACCCCGACTCATGGGAGACCGACCTGACTCCACATCATGGAATTCCTCGTTGTACCCTGCACCCCGCAGGCGAGGAAAACAACAGAACAGGCTATAAGCGTCATAACGACGCACTAACTTACGGGCCTCGGCCACATAAGTTTTCTGCCACGAACGGCCTTCAAAGCGACGGAGAAGCGCCGTTTGAACACCCTGCGGAGGGTCTTCCCCAGCTCCAATTAAACTGGGGCAGTGCAAGGCGAACCACGCTATCAAGTAGGTGTACGGTAAACCTACCCTAGGATTGGGTCCATCACAAGGCAGGACGGCACCCTTCCCCCGCCTTGACGCCATTGGCCTGCAGAAAGCCTCCGTCAATGCACGAAGGCCCCTCTGAATACAACACACCATGGCCGGGAGAAGACCCAGACGGTGGCCATGAACCAAGCGGACGGCAGGCAGCAGCACAGTCGGATGGACGATGTCACCCGAAGAAGAAGGCACGACACATTTCTTTAACCAGATGGTTAAGAAGCCGGCCAGCAACGCCTTGCGAGACATAGGCCGATGGGCCTGATGGTGAAAGCTCCGAAGAACATCACCCTTCCCGAGAGGACCATCATCTTCTGCCACGACGATGTCCTTTTCAGCATGCACCTCCATCCTTGCCAGGATGTCTTCTTCGGCAACTCCGCAATGAGCTGCCTCAGGCGCACTAGTCATATCCGGGAACAAGTAGTTCCCCCAGCTCTTCAAGCTCTTCGAGCTACCTTTGCCACCGGTGTGGATGCTGGAGCAAATGTGCAAATGGCACATCAATTCCCGGTATGTCTCGAGCAGAGCAGGCTCCTGCTTCTCCAGAATAGCCAGCTCCGCCTCACAGGGAAAGTACTCTTCGTATGGAAGAGACCCGAAGGGCAAAGCAGAGATCTCCCGCATCTCGTGCAGGGCCATACCCAACTCACCAACTGGGGTGAAGAAAGTCCCCGAGGCCGGGCAATACAACTCAAGGATGGCGTAGAAGCACGCCACCTTCATCTCGATGCCGTAGCAGGTCGCCCTGACGGCCTCATGGAGGTTTAACCTCTCTAAGTCCCCCTCAAAATGGGTGAGGATATAGTTGGTCAACTCCGCCCACCACGATCTAGGAGGGTGGACCCAACCGGGAGTCCTGAAATCGGTGGCGGGGTAGTGCCCGTCAACTTCGCAGAACTGAGTGCCAAAGGTCGGCGCCGCAGCTAGGTTCTCTCCTACTGGAAGGTCCCGCGATACCTTCCCAGGGTATAGCCCCATTATGCTACGAGGATGGCCCGCCCTCGAGTAGCCGGACTGGAATGTCAACCTCCCGACACTTACAGACTCGGCGTTTAGGCTCACGCCCCACGCCATCTTTCGAGCCTGAGTCGCGCTCGCGAAGGAAGACAAAGCAAAATGCCGCTTAGAGGACGGGAGATAGAATCTCTCGCCGTCCAACTGGAAGATCCATTGGCCTTCACCGGCCTGCAGCTGGCGATCGGGATCTGGTGCAGCATCCCCGAACATGAAGTCAGGCTTTCTGTAAGCCTGACGGTCGATATCTTCAAGTGGAGCCGTAGTCAAGATGCTCTGCATGGCCTGCGGACGACCCTCCTGGATGAGCGTATCCCGTACAAGGGAGCTCGGCTCACTGAACAATGAAGCCTGCCCATAGAACTGCAAGCTGATGCTTCCGCCTGCTCGACTGGCTACACCGAACAGACTGTTCTGAAGGCCGGAGGCGTAATGTACTGCAAAAACAGAAATGAGCTATGATTAGTTCACCAATCAAGTGGATGCGAAAGCATAAAAATTCACTAAGGCATAGCCTCGCCCAGCAAGCAGGGCCTGCAAGGCGATAGCTTTGAAAAAGCTTCACTTCATGGATAAGACTGCATCTTTGCAGAAAATATCCAAAGCGCCAGCTTCAAGCAGGAAGTGACATAGCCCTAAGGGCTGACGTCATCAAAGGGGCATTATGGTCAAAAGTCATTATGACTGAGAGGACTTATTCGAGTCCTTTTCCTCAAACAGTACGGAGATGGCCCAAGTTATGGCTTCGTGCGAAAGCCCAAAGAAGAACTGTTCAGTTCTTACCTCCCTGGTGCAAGCAAAATAGGGAAGTTGAAGGGAAACGAGTTCCCTGATAAGGACAGATCATATTCGATCGTCCTAATGGCCGAGTATCGGCTCCAAAGGATGGAGACCACTCTCTAATCAGATCGGAAAGTTCCTTACCAGCGACAGGTCGCTCGATGACCGGAGGAGGAACGCCCTCCGCCGCAGAAGTCGCCACTTCTTTTCCCGCTCGTCTCTTGGGCGCCATTGAAGAGTTGCTAGAGTCCTCAAAGATCTCTGAATGAAAGGGAAGAAGAAGAGGAAGAGATAGAAAGTTCTCTAAAAAAGGAGATCATTTCCATGATCAGCCCGATCGGACTTTTATAGGCCAATCAGCGCCTGAAACGAGGCCTTGAAAAAAAAGGCCCATGCCGCCGTTTCGAATTAATTCGAAGCAGCGCCCGAAGCGCCTTCCCGAGAGCGCCGGTTCAACTCTACTAAGAGTTAACTTCGCACTAGTGCAAAAGTGCGGACTTCGCACAATCCTTCAAGGGCTTCGCTGAAAGGCCTACCTTAGCCCTCTATAAAAAAAAAAAAAAAAAAAAGGAGCGTGCTGCTCGCGCGGGACATGCCAGCCTCGCGAAGATCATTCGAAGGAAGGACTATGTCCTTAGCTCCGCACACAGTTTATCCCAGCTATGGCCAAACTCTCAGTGAAAGTAAACAAAAATCAGATGATCAGACGATGAACTTTCATTGATTCAAAAGCAAGGGTACATTTGATATTACATCAAAGCTGTGTTTCATATAACACACCGAGTTGCCTAACAAGGTCATTTGCATAAAAGGCATACAAGCGGTTTTATCTGCTCCCAGGCCAGACCAACGGGACAGGAAGGGCCCTCCTCCTGCATAAGGCCGTAACCAGTGGTGCCGCAAGGACACGGTCATTTTTCTCCACAAAATGGCAGATCTTGCCAGGCCATTGTTTGAAGCCTGGCAATAAAAAACCTATCGCCGCCAACACGATAGATCACGTATAATGGGAATCGGCAGTGATACCAGTGATCTAACAGGCGCGATGCCCACTTTCTCGAAGTGGATCGCCATCAAAGGCCACCAAAGTTGAAAGTCGGCAATGATGCCGGCGATCCCACAGGCGACGCCCATCATCTTGAAGCGGATCCTCTCCGATAAAGGCGGCGGCCAGCCTCACCTCAGAACGAATCATCTCGGATAAGAGGCTGCCAACAGCCCCTGGGACGCGCATTCGCTGCCCCGAATTGTTCCTCCTGCTTAAAAGTAAAGCTTCAACCGGGGAAGCATAAGGCGATTTCATGGTTTCTTTCATCAAGTGACCAGACTGGCAAGCATAGCTCACTGCAAGGCAAATTGGAGCAAGTTAACAGTTAAGCACAGAAAAAGCTGCAAAGATATTAAGTCAGATTCTTGGGCGGCAAAGCGATCTGACTTCAGCAGAGGACAAGCTCCGCCTGCACACCAACTAATGGACTAGCTCAGCAAAGGCCAAGTCCTAGCCTCACCTCTATGGCAAGTCAGACACAGTCTCAACATTCACCAATATGGCAAGACTGGCTCAACCTTTGAAGAGACCAAGTCCTAAGTTCTGCCTGTGTAGCGGACTTAACATACAGTGATCTTTCTCTGATCAAATCAAGATGATAGCTTCACAGGAAGCTATGCTAAAATCTTTCTCTACAGATCAGCCAAGTGCAAGATGAAGATCGAGGGAAGTTAATCCCTAAAGCAGCTGTCAAAGCTAAACTAAGGGAGATGAATCCCCTAAAATCGGTGAAGTCGTTGAACGATCAAGACTTACTGGTCCTTAGCCGGTTAAACAACCAGAGTGGGTTTTCCCACTAATTCAGAGATCTGAGTATCTCTCACAACCAAGAGAAGAGAAGAAAGGCAAAACATTTCTCTTCAGAGGACCTCAAGTGTCCTATTTATAGGCCCCATGGCCTGAGCGCAACCACCTCAAGCGTGGAAGCACGAGCGCATTCAAGGCATTTATTGCGCCCTGATGGAAGGGACAGTTTTCCCTTGGAACCATGCAAAGGGAGAAAACGTCTCCCTCATAAAAGGCACTTATGGCGCCTTGAAGAAAGGGAGTATCCTCTCTTGGAAACGTGCAAATCGGAGAACATCTCTCTCGATTGGCGCGAAAGAAGGAATGATCCTCCTCGTAACCGCCCCACGGTAGTTGGCTTTGAAAAGGCAACAGGAATTCCAAAGCGAACTTATTTCTTGGAAGCCCAGATGCGGAGCTACCCCGACGCGAAGCTACTCGCGAACCAGTGCAATTCTTCGGCGAATTCATCCCAAAGCAGGATTGAAGGCGAAGCTGAACTCAACCATCATGGCGACGTTCATACTCCACACCACCATCACAGCAGTTCAAAGTATTTCGAAGTCTGGGCTATTGCAGACTCTCGAAAACTTTGAAGGGGGTCTTGTTGACACTTAAAAAAGACAAGATTCTCATTGGTCCGAACGATGTCTAAACTTGTTGACATTTACAAAAGACAAGGGACAGACGAGCTGAAGACCAGTTTTCACCCACCTCCAAGGGACAAGGAAGCGGTTTGGACTCCACTGATCCAGCAAGCAGAACAGTGAACCCGGATTGTTTCTAAACAGACCTCAGCAGGTCTAAGATGCTAGCATTTAGCATTGCATTAGCCCAAGGAGATAGCCTCGTTTGAGAGGCTAGCATCATCTAGAGCATCGCCAGGAAGCTAACTGATAGCTTCGCCGAAAAGCCTCTTTTCGGACTTCGCTATGGATTGCCTCTAGCTCCGCTATGAGATTCAAAGCGGGCAGCTCCGCTATCAGCCTGCTATGGTCAACCTTTGACCAATCAAAATCTCCTGATGAGATCGGATTCAATCTAATCAAATCCAATCGGGATTCAAATATGGCAGGTGATTGCCGTAATCTCTTGACTCTCTTGAAACGAGTAAGAGGATCAAGGAGAATCGCCCAACAATATGGAAAGGATCAAGACAGATCAACCGACCTGCCAATCCTAGCCTCGTAGTAAGGCTACTTTTCAGATTTAAACAGATTTGATTCAATCTGTTTCCATATCTTCAAGGGACGGTTATACCCTTGCTCTCCCTATAAATAGCCCATCAAGGGTACAAAGAAAGAAAAAAAAGGGGGGCATACACGCAGACGGACGCAAGAGAGATCGATCGATAAAAAAAAGAAAGAGAAGACTCCACAAGCAGAGGCTTTTTCACGACGCACCGCGCGCTCTCGAATTCAGAGACTTTTTAGAGAATTGCTTTCTCTAATCAGGGTGTTGATACCCTAACGTCGTCCTTCCTCTCAAGGAATCTCCGGAACCAGGCGAGAAGGAATTCCTTATCGAAGGCGATTTTGAGAAGCAGCAAGAGGGTTCTACCAACCTTCTGTTCTCTGATTCCCCGAACCAGGCGAGAAGGGAATCTCATCGCTCGCATCGTCAAAGGGACAAAGTGGTCGCGCGCTGACCAGACTCCTATCGGCACATTTTCCCAGAATCTCTGAGGAGATCTACTTGTAATCTTTTGAGAATACTTGTAATTTAGCTCCTCAAACTTTTATTTGTAAGTTTTCCCCTTTTGCAAACATAATGGAAAACAGCAATATGAAATATGCAAGGCACAACACAAATACAAGCAAGTATAATATGAATGATGAATGATGCTTTGCACAATATAAAGAGAGAGAGAGTTGAGAGACAAGTGGATCAAACGCAAAGGCCAAGATATGTTTTGAGGTTCGAGCACCTTGCTCTACATCCCCGCCTACACCACCGTGTAGGATTTCCAATCCACTATAACGTCCACCGAGGACTCCCACCGAGGAAGCCTTCACCGAGAAGGATTTTTACAACACGGGAGTACCGAACTCCTCTCTCAAACAACCACTTCACAACCGAGGGGTAGGCCCGTAGCCAAACACCAACAACAACCAATACCTCTACCGAAGAGGGTTTACAAACCAACTCCACCTCTCACTAGAGGGAGCAAACCAATCACCCGATCACCTCTACCTAAGAGGGATACAAAAGGAACAAGGGTGTACAACTAGTGGTTTCTTTCAACCACAAACAATCTCTCTTTTCTTTTCTCTTTTTCCACAAAACAAATGATCCTAATAGAATAGGATAGGTGATAGCTCAAGTGTGGAAACAAGGTGTTTTTGGAAACAAGCAACAAAGAAAAACTACTAGGGAAATCTCTTGTAAATGATAGAAAATGAAAATCAATACAATATCCCAAAACCCTAGTTTTCTTTGATTTTTCAAAAACCCAAAACAATAAAGATGAGAAGTTTAAAGCCCAAAAACTCTTTTAAAAACTTGTTTTAATCTCTGAAAAACTGGGATTTTTTCTCTTGTAAAAACCTTGGCCAAAACCCAAAGAGATGGGGTTTATATAGGCCAAACCAGAAACTAGCCGTTAGGCTGATGTGGCAGCCTGACAGGCTGACGGTCGACCGGCCCGGTCGACCGCCAACGGTCAGAAATGTGACCGTTGGGCAACCACGGTCGACCGGCTCGGTCGACCCAAACAAACAGAGAGCACTGCTCTCAGACCGATCGACCGTCCGGGTCGACCGTCCCAAAGCTGCCAAACGTGCACAGATTTGTGCACGTCGGTCGACCGTCCCGGTCGACTGACTTCAGCCTAGTCGACTTGGTCAGTTGACTTAGTCGACTGGTTGAAGCCTGGAACAGAATTCTGGGTCAGAAAAATAGGGAAAAAATATTTATAAAAATCTTTTATCTTTTCTGAAAATCCCATAAAACTTGTTTTAACATTTTATATTGAAACACAAACAAGTGATAAAAATTTCAAGACATATATCAATCATATCAATTCATTTTGAGTCTTGCAAATTTTATCAAAAACAAAACTTGTATTTTTATCAAACTTGATTTTTCAATAGGAAATCTGATTTTCCTAAAAACTCATGAATAAACATATCAAAATAAGTTTGTTTAAGATATGAAGCATGTATGTATATTGAACACATCTAATATACATAAAAACATGTAAACTTGTTTTGATCAATCTATTCATGAAAACCAATTCCAAAACATAAAAACATGTGTTGTGCACTTGAGCATATCAACTATACTAAACTTTACAAATGGATCTAAAACACACTATCTAAACTATGGATACCTAAGTCTTCTTGATGATCTTCATCTTCAAGTTGACTTTCTCCAAAACTCCATCCATGGGCTAGGCAATGTGTGATCTTGAAGCTTTGGCCCTGGAATCAACATGAAAAGCTTCTAAACTCCTTGTTGAAGCTAATCACCAACTAATATCTTGGTGAAAGATCTGAAACTTAAACAACACAAGATTATTAGTAAACATAACTACATGAGTTAATCATCATCAAAACTAGGGTGGAAGGCCTTTGGGCCAACAGAGACTCGAACGCCGAAGTGGAGACGCAACTCTCACTTTGCTGAAGAGACGCGAACGTCGAAGTTTGCTGTCAGAGGTGTGATATTAACTTGACAGAGATTGGACGGGTTTTGTGGGCTTGTCATTCTATGGATGAGAATGACAAGTATAGACAAATCCATTAAGAATTTTGAAGGAATTACCGCCAGAGGTGTAATGTTAACTTGACGGTGAGAACTAGACTTGTAGTTGAAGAAGTTGGGCGGACTTGTTATTCTATGGAAGAGAATAACAAGTGAAGTTTTCACTCCACAGGAGATTGTGGTCGAGTCTATCATCAGAGGTTTATTATTAACGTAATTAAGACTCGGTTGGGGATTAGAGAGAACATTGTTAAAGGTGTGACATTAACATAACATCAATTTTAAGTGGACCTGCCATTCTATTGAAGAGAATAACAAGTGAGACTAGACCCGTCAGGGGATCTATGAGTATTTCTTTACCGTCAGAGGTGTGATATTAACTTAACAGATTGGATTGAATCTTGTCAGAGGTGTGATATTACCTTGACGAGAATGTGAGCTAGAGGTGTAATAGTAACTTAGCCCTACAGGAATTTCAGTTTCATTAGAAAAACTAAAGATACCACTGTCATAGGTGTAGTGTTGAACTTAACAGTGGGGTAATATCAGAAGTGTAGTATTAAACTTGACATTGAGTGTTAGAGGTGTTTTTGTTGGCCCAAAGGCCTTCCACTCTAGTTTTGATGATGATTAACTCATGTAGTTATGTGTACTAATAATCTTGTGATTTTAGTTTCAGATCATTAACCAAGATATTAGTTGGTGTTTAGCTTCAACAAGATGATTTGGAAGCTTGCACATGTTGATTCAAGAGCCCGCGCATCAAAGATATATATAGCACTTGCTTGGTGAATCACGGTTTGGACCAAGT
The DNA here is from genome assembly GCA_038442645.1 of Agave tequilana. Lineage (NCBI taxonomy): Eukaryota > Viridiplantae > Streptophyta > Magnoliopsida > Asparagales > Asparagaceae > Agave > Agave tequilana. Next base: position 30,644 of record JAVJIF010027655.1, on the reverse strand, counting down.
CAACTTGGAGACGGCGCTCTATAAGAAGACTTAGGTATCCCTAGTTTAGTTTGTGTTTAGAGACTAATTGTAAAGATTAGAATAGTATGATAATGCTCAAGTTCACAACACACACGTTTCATGTTTTGAATATTGGTTTTTAGTTTTTCGGTTTTAGGTTTAACCGATCTTGGTTTTCATGAATAGATAGATCAAACAAGTTTACATGGTTTAATGTATATATGATTTGTTCTATATACATGCATGCTTTAATTTCCTAGACAAACTTAATTTTGACTCTTTTATTCATGTGTTTTATGTTTTGGCATTTCTAATCAAAACATATATCGGGTTTTGGAGTTGAACCAGTTTTAGTTCTACTGATCTGCTTGACACCCTTCTATAGTTATTATCATAACTTTTTATTTTTATATTCAAATAACATGATTTAACTTGAATTTTAAAGATAACTTTCAGATATAAATTTCTTATTTAATAACCATTTTCAGATTCTAATTTTAAAGTTGTCAAATATTTGGTTGAAATCTGTTCTTGTTCTGAAAACAGGTTACAGTTTCTGTTTTGACACCTGTCAGTGTTTTATTGATAACTTTCGCATCCTAACTGATATTGAGTTGATTTTAGATGCATTAGAAAGATAACTTAAAGATCTACAAATCATTCCTATATACCTTTTTATGAATTCGAACGTTTTAAGCCTGAAAAATGTACTCCAATATGACCTATTCTGTTGACAGCCAGGCTGGGCCGGTCGACAGGTCCGGTCGACCGTGCCTTATGGACGGTCGACCGGCCGGTCGACCGGACGTGCACAAAACGTGCACGTCGACTGTTTCTGTAGACGGTCGACCGTGCCGGTCGACCGACTGAGAGCAGTTGCTCTCTGTTTGTTTCGGTCGACCGGGGCGGTCGACCGGCAGCTGTCAACGGTCAGAATTTGATCTTTGCGCGGTCGACCGCCGGTCGACCGGCAGGGTATTTCTGGCAAAAGTTCTGTCAACGGCTATTTTCTGAAATTGCCTATAAATACCCCATTTGAAAGAGTTTTTCTCCAAGATTTTTTGTGCGAATTTTTCCTGATTCTCTGGTGTTTTCAAAGCAATCAAAAGAAGTTTTTGTGCTTGATTTGAACAATCTATTTTGGTGTTTGATTAGGGTTTGGAAAAATCAAAGAAAGGATGTTTGGGAAAAGCTTGTGATTGAACTACTCTATATTGTTTTCTTGATTTTTTCCAAGGATTTTCTTTGTGATTTCTGATTTCCATTCCTTTGGTTTTCTCCACACTTGAGCAAAAATCTACTATCTATATCTATAGGTTATTTGTGTGGAAGAAGAAATTGTTTGTGGTTATTGTTGTGACCACCAGTTGTAACCCAATCTTTTCTTAGCTTTGTGCTTTGGGTTGTATCCCTCTAGTTGAGAGGTGATCCTTGTATTAGTTGGTAATTGGGAGTTTGTTATATTGGTTTGGAATTTGCCTCAAGGAGGAGGTTGTGATTGTTGGAGTTTGCCTCAAGGAGGAGGTTGTAAAGAGAGGAGTTGGGTACTCCTTGTAAAGGGTCCTAGGTGGACGAGCTAGTGGAAATCCTTCGTGTGTCGAAGGCGGGGATGTAGAGCTGGGTGCTCGAACCTCGGAACATATCTTGTTGTTTGCGCTTGATCCATTGGCTCTCTCTCTAAACTCTCTCTTTACTTTGTGCCTTGCATCTACTTATATTGCTCATTCATATTTGCTTGGCTTGGTTGTGTGCATCACTTGTTGATAGCACTTGAGTGTGAATTGCATTAGATTTTTAAATTTCGCATTTAGTTCATAGATTAGCCATATCACATATTCACCCCCCCTCTAGGTGATTTCAGTTTTGTTGAACTTAGCATTGATCATCTCGGCCTCGATGCGGAAGCTCAAGGGAAAGTCATTGTCATAGGTGTAGTATTGAACTTAATAATGAACTGGATGCCAGAGGTGTGATGTTAAACTTAGCATCGCTCGTCTCAGCCTCGATATGAAAACCTGAGGGAAGTGACTGTTAGAGTTTAATGTTGAACTTGACAGCAACTTGATCACTATTAGAGGTGTGATATTAAACTTAACAATAATTTGTCAGAGGTGTAATGTTAACATGACAAGAGTTGGTTTGCGATATGAGCAATTTTGAGGACTTGTCATTCTATTGAGGAGAATTGACAAGTGAAGTTTAGATTGTCAGAGGTGTAGTGTTAATTTGACAATTTTGAAGACTTGTGACTCCATGTAAGGGAGTCGACAAATGGAAGTTCGTACTCGCTGAGGAGTATTGAAATTTTTCACTGTTAAAAATGTGGTGTTAACATAATAGTGATTGAGTTTATGGACCTACCACTCCATAGGAGGGAATTGGTAAGGGATTTTTGTGGAAAATAGAATGAATTGTTAGAGGTGTAATTAACGTGACGAACATTGATTTTTTAAGAGTATGAGAGTTTTGGCGTTAGAGGTGTAATGTTAACATAACAGCGGAGAGATTTTGAGTGGGTATTTAGTGAAATTTTGTCGTCAGAGGTTTAATGTTAACTTGACGGATTCCACGGGGGATTGAGGAAAATTGCTTGTCAGAGGTTTACTGTTAACGTAACAAGTCCGTGCTCATTTCACCGAGAAAATAGATACAGGTATTTTTGTGGTTCTACTATTCCATAGAAGGTGATTGGTAAGAAATTTTGGAGGAAAAGATGGGATTAAGCCCCCTTAGGATTTTTAGCAAATCCTCAGCTATCAACAGATTTGATGTGCCTTTATCACTAATGTTTAAGTTGGGCTAGCCATGCTATTCCCCTCAACATGGTGAGTTGTCGAGAACTTATGTTGGACTTAAAAGCCAACATTTTCCACTATCCTTAGCCGTCAGAAGTGTCGGACTTTGTCACTCCGAATAACATCGTTTCTTGTTTTTTTTACTCTGCAGACGACTTCTTGAACCCTGTTTGGGAGTAAAGAAGTGAATGCCCACTCCGTAGGGAGAATCGCTGAGGGGTTTAAGATTCCTCGTCGATCTATGTTCGGTCACCACACTTTTGATATGAATGTGACAACAGTACAGAAATGCTTTGTGAGCCTTCTTCAATGAGTTTGGTTTGATAAGTTATCAGATAAACTCATAATCAGTTTCTATTCAATAAAGATTTGTTTTCAAAGTTTGAAGGTATAAAATTTTTCTAGATCAACAAATCATCTCCTATAAGGATTGATTAAGTTCTTCAAGCATTCTGCAAGTAAGATTAACTCATAATTTGAATTGAGTTTGTATTGTAAAATTCTATAAATAGAATTATAACTTAGTACATTGTAATAACACGAAAGGTGAAAATGAAGCTAAAAAGAGAGAAGAAAGAGACAGTGCATAGAGAGAATACATACTCTTATAATTATAAAGAATTCAAGGGAAGGTGAATACTCTAGTGAGAATCAAGCGGAGAGTAAGATCTCTTGTACCAAGTTTATTAATAAAGCTCTCTCAAGTTCTCTCTTGTGGACATATGTCAAGTTTGGGTCAAACCTCGTTAAATCCTCGTGTTCTTTTCTACTCTTTTGTTTTGATATTGCTAATTTACTCTACAATAGTTTTTTTTTTTTTTTTTTTTGCAAATATTAAATATCGCCACGGTTCCGCAGTGTCGATCATGGTCTTGAGCATGCACAACAATTGTTATCGTAACTCAATTATCGGGTCTCAAACAATTGGTATCAAACCTGCCGTGTCACAACAGTTTTCGCCTAAATGAATGATTTCCAATAACTAAAAAAAGAAAAATGCGTTGGGTTTTGCCCCCAATGCGTACAGCGGTTGCCTCCCCGAAAGAGGAAGCAACTCCACAAGCATATGTATTGAGTTCGGCAGAGGAGCCCTACTAATCAATTTCATAAGATCAGATGAGAATGTAACCAAGCTTGTGGAATGTAACCCCCCCACAACAACTCCTAAATAGGCTCTTTTGAGAAGAAGTTTGGTTCAGTTCGGTTTCAAAAGTTGTGGATAACGGTAAACCGATCCAAAATTTTCAGTTCGGTACGGTTCAATTGGTGTAGATAATTCAGTGCTATTCGATTTAGAATTTTTTTATCAACACCGAACCGAACCGCCCGATGCACACCCCTGAACTCTACCACAACAGACAAACTCACTCAATAACTATTGCCCTGCAAAAAATGGAGAAGCAAGTTTATTTTATGTTGCAATGCTTTGGTTTTGTTGCTATTCTTGCTTGTGTAAATTCCTATAACTCTTTATACAGAGTCTATACAAAGAAGTTACATGGCACACTGAATACATTTACTAAGTACAAGAGTTACTAAATTCATAGTAAATACAGCTTAGCTACTTTTTTTCCATTTTGTTTAGAAAATAAATACAAGGAAGCCTCAGATTTGTACTATTCTTTTCATGACTCTCGGTAACTGCAATATACAAAGACACTGAACATAGCAAATCATATATTGTTAACCTTGACAGAAACAAAATCCTACTTGTATGGAAGGAGAGAATCATTTCTTTTATATGGTGGCTAATCAACTTATTTCATGCTCATAGTAAAGTAGCACACAGTTTACAAGTTTCTACAAGGAAATTCATTTGAAATGCATGTGTCAGATGTGAAATTGTTATGCAAGCACCCTGTCATGATAATTTTGTGATAATGTTTAGTGCCTGATAACTGGACCATTTATGATTTGGTCTTGGTTGGCCAAATGATGTCCAATTACTCAATTAAAACTTAACAATGTTCACAAAATTGAGTTTTTCCATTTCTATTCAATGAGTTAACTTGTACTTTCTGTTCTGAGTTGTTTGATTAAGGCTTGTAGTGAAAAGTTGAGACCAAGTGAGATAAATTTAGCCTTGCTTAGAATTGCAGCTTTGGGATTCAATTTATCCAAGGAAGGAAATGAACTTATTGTAGAATTTTACATTATGAATCTTTGCACCATTGTCTTGATAGCTAATGTGGTAGAGAGCCTAAGGTCAATGAATGGTGTCTATGATGAGAAACCAAGCTTGGAGAGGTATTTTAAAATAAATCTTTTTTAAAATAGGGAGAGATTAATCCTCATCAAATGTGGATGTGTGCCCAAATTAGAGAACCAATGAGTCCTGATTAAATAAGCAAGTCCTACTCACTGGGATAAAAATTAATTCTCATCAAAAGAGCCCTTGGATTCAAAACTTGAACAGTCTGAATGTCATTTTAAGGATTCTTTGTCTCTGACAAATCAAGTGTTCCGAACTGTGCACATCTCAAAATGCACACCATGAACTACATTGAGAATGTGCCAAGTTATTCCTGAAATTGCAAATTATACGAAATATACAAGCATTCGTATCAAGCATTTTCAATTGAAGCATAAGAAACTAATCAAACCAAATGCTCTTCACTAAGAAATCAAAATAAGCATAGCTGCTTTGTTGGGAAATGAAGAATTTCAGATGAATCTTTGCACTGAATTCAGGCGAAATCTGTTGCTAGAAATGCACGGATGATGGTTGGAGTGTGTTCTCCTTTCATTGAAGATGAACGTGGTATATTCACAGGCTCAATTCTGTTTCCAAATGAATGAGATATTCAAGTCGGAAGTTGGCCTAATTCAATAGCTAAAGAGGACCAAAAAAATAGAAATTTTTTAATCTCACACTGAATACGGTGTGAAAAGTTGAAGGGTTTAAATATGAAAGATAGAAGCTAAAGACATGTCTTTTGGGTACTTGGAGTTTTCGCGCACGTTGGGGAAAACTATGCCCACACAAGCGCCGCCGCTGCCTGCCCCGTCTCGGCCCGGTGCCGCGTGGGCGTGCTTCGTGAGCCCGGTTCTTTGTGGACCGGGCCGCACTCAGATCTCTTTTAACTGGGTGCGGGTGCTGCATATGCAGACGAGAGAACCCGGAACTGATGGGTCATGCAGATGCGGACGAGAAACCCGACCCGACCCCACCCGGTGCGCGCCGACTTCTAGAATTCTGACTTCTCTCCGTTCTCATTCCACCTATATTTAAGACAAATATTCTCTTAAAAATTGTCTTGGTCTAAATAATGTGTCTACTTGCAATTAGTGAAGGAAGGTACTGGAGACCAGCGTCCAGCAACCCGTTAGCAGGACATAATTTTATATATGTATGTGTGTGTGTGCGCGCGCGCGCGCGTACCTCACTCCATATACTGTATAATTGAACTAATATTCTTTTTACAGGGGTTATGCTTGAATATTTTTTTTTTATATAAATATTAATGTTAATGTATTGATTATATATTGAGACTGACTAATACCAGTCTAATTTGTGTTTAACTAAGGAAAGGAATTGAAAGATAGTTCTGTAATTAAGGAATTCCCACCTGATTTTTACCGGCCTGACTAATTAGGTCAATCATGATTAGTTGTCAGGACTAACACAGATTACATGAACTTGCAACTTCGAGTACTCTAAATGACCAACTGAGGAGGAGGTAGTAGTACAAGAGGCAGCCTATGTGAGGGGGAGGGGGGTAGGGTGGTGCAAAATGTACAGAGGGCACTGGTGGTCTACGGACTGCGATTTTCATCATCCCCTTGTGTCTCACGCAATGCATTTCCACCGATACAGCACGGCTGTGTGCTCCTCGTTCAGCTGATCAACCACCTTCTTCATCTCCACGAACACCTTCGCCGTCAGCAAGCTACCGTGCCCGGCTTAATCTGGTTTTGCGACGAAGCGTCTCAAACTCAATGTCGCTCTTCTTCAGAAGGTCTATGGAGGACTCGGAACAGAGGTCTACAGCAGAGTCAAAGCCGCGAAGATTGAACTGCCAGGAGAAGTACAAGGTCGCGCATCGAAGAGCATGACACCCAACTGGATGAGCTTCAGATGATCAACCTTGTGTATCAAATCCTGAGATCCATCCTCTTCAGTGAGAAACCGTTTTGGTAGTAATTCCAACCCTAATAGGATTTGGTGGACACTAAAACTAATTAGTTAATTAGCTCCGTTTTTTATAACACCACAATAATACCAATCCTAAATCCTAATAGGAACAGGAAAATAAATCATGCATCCAGACACAAACATACAACTAGAAAATACTATGAACAAAAAGTGCGGAAAATAGAGCGTGAAGCTGCATTCAGTTTCAGGACTATGGGTCCCAATGAAACATAACCTGCAGATAAATAAACTGAAACAAGACAGCCAATACTCCTCAGTTCTAAAATCGTCTTTTCTGTAGGAGACCTACAATTTGGTGGAGCATTGGAAAGCATCATCTCAAACAATTATCATATGAAATGTTGAGGTTTCAGAGCCAATGTACACATGTTAAAATATTCTAACAGAGATGAAGTTGTTGCCATATGGAGCACTTTTATTCTATAGGGTCTAGGGGGGTAAAAATTTGGCTGATCTCTATAACAGGTAAAAGCTGTGGGTATAAAAGAAGAACACTGTTAACAGAAGATTTACATCGGTAAGAAAAAGAATGGAAAAAGAAGTAAGAAGAAAAATGAGAATCGTGGTGGAAGGAAAGGCCCTCCAACTTGGCCCTACTCATGTATATTGCATTGTTGCAAGTAGGGCTGCTCGTAATTGAGGAATCTGTTCCAGTAACCACTGAATCTTGGAATACCAATCTCGAGCCATGGTTTCATGTTGCCATTGTAGTGGATGACTGCTGCCCTCCCGATCTCCGTCCTCCCAACACCAGAATCCTGCCCAAGCCCAACCAGGTGCCACCGCCTGTCCAGAGCCAACGTGTGGTTGTAGAATGTGAGCTGGCCCAGTGGTAAGCTTCCTGCTTTCCATGATTGCCTCCTCCTTCCCTGGAAAGCCATAAATTTAACAGATAAACTTAGAATGAAATGCTCTGCTATGTGTTCTATACTAATCTGTACCACATGCTCATGCTTTCCGAGTTTTAAACTATCAAGCAACTTATTGAACTTCTCCAATGATACCCACGGTTAAAACTGTCGTTACTTATCAAGAGCTTCCATATTATGCGTCTCTTTGTAACAGTATAGCATATCTAGCTAGGTAATACGGATACTTGACATGTGGAGTCTTGTTGTGTTGGACAAGTGTCAGACACGTGTTAAGACACTTTTATTTTCTATATACCTTCTAGAATTTGTTATCTCTGTGTCGTGTCGGTGTCATGCCCATGTTGGTTTGTCCGTTTCCATGCCCGTGAAAGATAGGTATCCCAACAATGCATGTTATGCATCCTTTGTAAAAGTTAACTACACCTTTATTTCGACAAAAGAAAACTGTTCTAAATTCTAATAGCAGAGTCAAAACTAAATGCAATTGCAGAAAGCCCAACCTACTCATAAAAGGTTGGAGTTCAGCTGCTTTCCCAGGGAGAAGGGAAAAGGGTCGTAGTGTCACTTCATAGGCCTTTCGGAGGATTGAAAATCCCTTTTCTCATCTTCTGTGTGCACATGTGGGGTCTTCACTTGGCAAAGGGAGTTTGGAAGATGGTAGGGAGTGGGTAGCCAGGTTCGGGATCTGTGCGTGTTTTTTTTTTTTTTTTTTTTTTTGTGTGTGTGTATTTTTTTTTGGGTTGGGGTGGGGGGGGGGTGGGGGGGGGGGGGGGGGGGGGGGGGCCTGCACTTTTCATTTGGTCCTATGAACTTTCCTTCCTTGTTTTACACATTTGGAAACCAAACAACTAACAGGCATATCATACTTTATTCATATATCAAAAACTTAAAATTTACATTAAAAAGAAAGAAAAGCAAGAAAGTATAAATTTTAAAATAAAATAAATCAAAAAGATGTTTTACTATTCTGTATAAAAACTATAGTGAACCCACTTTGAGATGCTTTTCAAACGTTTCAAAACTTCAGAAAAGAAAAAAAATTCAAGGGATTTGATAAGAGTTTGCCCTTACCAGCTGAAGCCATTTATTGTAAACTCGTGTTAATCCTCGTCTCCGCCACTCATGCAAGTCAAACATATTCATCCCAATGCCCAGAGACATGCCTTGGCATCAAATTTTTTGCAATGGTTGGTTCCGAAAAGTCAACAAGCATATCCAATCGATGAGATGAGTCACCTTCCTTGCATGTCTCAACAACTCCAATTACTTTTCCTTTCATATCTATTTTCCATAACATCCTTAGATCTTTATGCACCACCACATCATGGTCCAAAAGTAAAATCTTGTTCAGGTAAGGGAAAATGTCTGGCAAATAGAAGCGAAGATGGTTAAGTGGTGAAATGAATCTTGGATCTTGTACACCTGACTGCTTAATCATTGAACTAAATCAGAGGGGAGCCATTTGAAGTCATCTATGCTCTGTATCTCAATTGTGGCTTGACCGGGTGGATTCATCAAAAACCACATCATCATTGCTGGGAAGTTCAGAGAATCAGTCACAACATGAAAGACAATTTTGTCTGGTGCCTGCAAAATATTAGGAAAACAATTATAATTTACCAATAAATACATATGTAGCAAAGATGGTACTTAGGATCACCCAAATATAGAGCACCACATTTAGGAATCAAATCAAACAGTGATTATGTTTCAACTGGAATTGATTATTATTGCATTTTAGATTTCCAAACTCATAGCTTTGCATACTTGACTTACAATCAAGACAATCTAGAAAAAGACATGACATAACAAGAACATCCAATATCCAAGTTCTTAGTTGATCTTATCCTAGTACTGTAATACGGTAGTTGCCAGGATTCTTCCAAAACAAATAAAAGATAATCAATAAAATTGCAAAGTACCCATTCAAAAAAAAAAATGCAAAAGTACTATTTAGTTACAAATAGACTTGCGAACTGTGGTGGATGACCCTTGAGAACATAAGAAGACAGCAGTAGATATGCTGTGATAGAAAAACTAAAGTTCCTCTGGTAACAAGTGATAAAGAGAAAAAAAATGGAGATGAAAATTTATCCTTTGAATTAAGAGGGAAAAAAGAAAATTATGACAAAAGTATTGGCCAACTTCCCAAATTTATAGCACAAGATTGGCCGCCTAAAATTGGAACTTAGATGCAGGAAGCAGGTAGAGAGTTGGCGAAACTGTAGCGGGGTCTAAAGAGACAAGAATCCATGCCAATAAAACCAAATGCCAATGCCTTAGAAACAACTGTACAACAAATATATAATCTTCCTTTTCATATAAAATTTGACAGCAGGTAAATCATATGCAAATGAAGCAGTGATTAATGCCGTATTTTTTTTTCAGAATAACCCAACAGGATATTAGTTGAAGGATTGAGATTAACTTAGAAAGCATGAGGAACACAGATTTCTCATTTAGATAAGATTCAGTGTTACCATATTTGTGGTAAACTTTGGTTTGTGATACCGGTTTGGTGACGAGACGATACTCTAAACAAGTGGCATAAGGGGGAATCTTTATAGGATTGCCATTTGGAGTTGAAAGAGTTCACCCGAATCATAATAATTTTGCACATATTATATGTAGATACTTACAAATACGTGAAGACATGTAAAAGTAAGGGTTACACACCTTGCATCTTCTTATCTTTGAAGCCTCACCTCAGTCTTATTCAACAAATGGAAAGAAACTACTTTAATTCAAAATAAACCATCATATAATGGTTCTAATTAAACTAAATAATCAAGTCCAAATTCAAAGCCAATAGTTAAGTTTTAGAAACAGCAAGTATATTAAAAAAAAGAAAAACTAAAGGCGAAAGCAAGAGGCACAGAAATGCTAAATGGATCCATTTAATTCTTCAATTCTCTTCCTTTTTAGTTCTTGGATTCCCAGTTATGGCAATTCGGATAGGGAACACACCATGAATCACTATACACACTCTGGAATACAATTCGACGGAGCAGTGTTCATTAGATAACACTGGATAAGACCCTAGAATGTATGGTGATGAATCAGTAGAGTTTATCCTCAAGCTTAAATAGCTTAATGTCATTGTCAAATAATTACACAAATAAAGAGAGGTATTACAAAGTGGCGAATAGGACGTTAATGTCAATTTGATGTTGGGGGACAAAAACAGAGATGTTCTGATGCACAATTCTGAGTGGAATGACTTTAAATGGATCGCACTCCAAGTCTTTTGCAGAAGTTATTTCTAGTGCTTTATTAACAACTATACACCAAACTTCTCTAGACCAAGCATGCACAGTTGGTTAATCATTCCTGAATCTGTGAGACAATGTGGAACAAGATCTGCTGTTGGTTTGGTCTAGCTTTCACAACACACTCTTCGGTCATAAGGTTTTGTGACCTCCTTCATATAAACTTGAGTCAACATCTTGCCATGTAAAAAATTACCAAAGAAATGCCTGTGGAAAGTAAGGACACTCAAATAGCCCATGTACTTTTGAAAAGGGCTCTCATCAAGTTTCAATTCCAATATTATGGAACGAAAATATTTGACCAAGGAGCACTGTTCCTTTCCCATTCCCTGATTCATGAGCCCTCTGTCGAGTGATATACACTAGTGTTAAGCTGGCATTACAACCGTCAAATTAGGACAGTACAGACTTTGATGCTTGCTGCTCTAAGTAGCAAGCACTGAGATCAGAATTTGGGTTGCAATAAGATAGTTAAAGAACGATAGCCATGCGACTTTGGTGGTCAACCTATGCCACCAAAACTTTCAGCAGGTTTGAGCTAGAATTTGGGTAGTACGGTCAAGTAATCAGAACAGTGAAAATTTGCCACTAAATTGAACTGTTCAAGAAATAGCAAGTGATACTGATGAACATTAAATTGAGAGATTTTTACAAATTTGAAATCAAAGAAAATGGAATTTCTTCTCCTTCAGAATGCCAGTGCAGACACTTCCTCTTGTTGTGAGAGTTGGAAGCATGCCTCAAACTAGCAACATCCCTATCACATGCAAATGTCTTTCTCAGTACTCCTCAATTACTCTCTTCCCAATCCCAACTAACTACCATTCGCCCAACCTTAAAACCCAAAAAAAAAAAAAAAAAAAAAAACCACCACCCCTTAGATCATCCATCATCCCATCAAACTACTTTTGGCAGGAATTGTGTCTGTACCGGACATGCAATATTTCTTGCTTCAGCCCAAAACTCAATCTCCATGTTATGCTACATGGACATGGGCACACTGGCACCAATACAACCTAACACGACACACCGACACTTGGCAGATTCTAAGATTCTAAAGTACATATGAAACAAGAGCACCATGTGTGACACAAACAGTAAGGGCCACCCGGCCTCATGATTCAAGTGTGTGCACTACGTAGATCTCATGCAACTTTCCCACGGCTTTATTGGAAAAAGATCCAACCCAAGGCCAGAATGGGTCTAGTTTCAGTTGGAAGATTTGATAGCCGGGCCACATTGGTCTGCCCCTCAACCTAGCCCTAACAGGCCAAGTTACACTACAAAGACAGGAAAATAGCACATTCAGGTCACGTTAGGTTACCCGTCAATCCAACTTGATGCGACTAAGTCGCACCGGCCACAAGAGTAAATGGGGATAAGGTGAAATATTAAGATAAAGAATGCTTGCTAATGAATCAAGATTGGTCAAGGGAACATGAAAATTTTAGAAAGAAAGAAAAGAAAATCCAAATGAGATTTTTTTTTTTTTTTTCTTTTTGAATGGTAAATCCTAATGAGATTGTTGCTATATTGTTACTAAGACTTTTGGAAGATAAGAACCTTAATCTGGGTTATAAAGTAGAAAAGGGAGCAATCTCTGAGTAAACAGCAACTAAGGACAAAAAAGATATCACTGCATGATGAATCTGTTATCTTTAGATCTAAAACACGGAATTCCAGTGGTGAAGTTGATATTTAAACTAAATTGAAGACAGTGAGCAACAGGAAAAATATTGTGATGGTCTTACAAGATTGTTATGTTCCCTCAAAAATATTATAGCATGGTAACAATGACAATAAAGAGAATCAAGCTAATGAAATGAATGCAAGACGTAAATTCAACAAAACGGGACGGGGGTGGGGGGGGGGGGGGGGGAATACATGCAGAAAAAGTATATGAAAGATGTATATCAAATATGAGCAAAAGAACTATATAGGGCATCTAAGATTGACAAGAGAATGCTCATCAGGTATAACTGCTTTAGGCTCCACTAAGATAGTGTTGGCCCAAAGGCCATTAGCCATAGTTTTGATGATAACAAACCATATGTAGTTATGTAGTAACAAAATTGTTTAATTAAGTTTCATGTTGCATTTCGACTCCATCACAAGACTCACACATTTGGAAGCCAAGAAGATTTAGATCCCAGAGCCTAGCACACTAGAAGAGCTCAAGGATCAAGCAATATTAAGAAGACTATTTCAAGATTTGTATTTTTATTTTTTTCTATTTTAGATAGGATTTATAGTCATTTGTTAAAACCAAGATGATAGTGGTTGATAGCTTTTGGGATTGTCACACCACATTTCATATTCCTTTGTGTTTTCAAACAAAAATTTACTACTATGTTTATTACCGTTTCAGAAAAACAAAATTTCAAAAAATCAAGTTTCAGAAAAACAAGTTTTGGAAAAATTGGTTTTTATTTTAGAAAAGAATTTTATCAAATATAGTTCTATTTTATTTGGTGTTGATCCATGATCACACTCTAGCTCTTCAAAACCCTAGAACTTTATTTTGTATTTACTTATCAAAAGAAAATTTATTGGAAAAATATTAGTTTCAAAAAGATATCCAAAATCAGGTTTTGGCCCTCAGCCGGTCGACCGGGCGGTTGACCGACATGCACCAGAGTGCAAACGTGCACTTCAGTCGACCGGGCGGTCGACCGTTGGCAAAGCAAAACTGCTCTGTCGGTCGACCGACATGCACCAAAGTGCAAACGTGCACTTCGGTCGACCGGCCCGGTCGACCGTCTACAAGAGCAGTGCTTTCTATTTAGTCCGGTCGACCGACAGAGAGTTTCACTCTCTGTTTGGGAACGACGGTCGACCGTCCGGTCGACCGCTTTTCCCAACGGTCAGAAATCCGACCGTTGCCGGTCGACCGACCGGTCGACTGACAGTAGATTTTTCTGCTGAGTTGGCTCCCAACGGCTAGTTTCAGATTTGTCTTTTGTTGGGTCTTGTCCCAAAGGATCTCTTGTGTTTTCTATCCTTGTTTTCATCCCCAATAAATAGTGGGACTATGAAACAACTTCATAACAAGATTTCTAAGCCTTAGATCAAAGTCTTCCAAGTTTTAGCCTCTTCGCAAAAGATTTTCTTTTGAGCCAAACATTTTCAAAGTTTGTGTTTTTAGCTTGAGTCTTTCCTCTACTTCTCTACTAGCTATTTTTCACTACACAATCCTAAAGAGTTTCACTTCCTCATCTTGGCTATAGAGTTGTGCTTGTGAGCTACTTTGTGGTCAAGAGTTGATCACCGATTTTCTTCGATTAAGAAGTTGTAGAGGTTGCGGCCTCGAGCGAGCTAGTGAGTTCCAAGTTGGTGTTGCGGCACCATGAGAGAGGACAAGTGTGTCCGAAGAGTTCTAGTGAGAACTTGTAACCGGTTGACGATCTAGTGGGATCGGTCATAGTGAAAATCCTTCATAGTGTTAAAGGCGGGGACGTAGAGTAGTGGCTCGAACCTCGAAACATATATTTGTGTTTGCGATTGCTTACTCTCTCTCTCTCTCTTTACTTGCACACTTTATTGCTTACTATTCTTGCAAGTTTTATTTATTGTGTTTGCTAATTGCTAGGCTGCTAGCAAGATATTTTTAATTCCGCATTCTTTGTCATTTAGTATAGCCATCACCTATTCACCCCCCCCCCCCCCCCCTTTCCTAGGTGATTTTCAGATAGCTGCTTAGAGTTGCATTCAAAAGACTAAGTCATATGCCATAGAATTTTTTTTCAAGGATTTTGAAAAGCTTGCATCCCCCAAAATAGAACCTGATCACAATACATGATTTACAGTTCAAGCGAGTTAAGCGGTTTACTTTACTATGGAAATAAGGAACAAGGTGATTCATAACAATAATATGTTCTCTGTGTTTGACAAACTTCCAATGTACTTGTCTAGATATGAGTTTTCTCCCTCCCAAGTCCCAATATCTTACCGACAAAACTTGTGAAGCCTATGAAGCCTATGTCCTGAACCTAGATGTCTTCCCTTTGAAAAAGGGCGAGTTTGGCAAAAAAGCAACCAATCACAAATCAGAAAAAACAATTGAAGTGAACCATATATATTTCAAAATGGCAAGTATAGCCTATAATGCAATGTCCAATGCAGAATTTGATTTGACCCAAGCCAAGTCACAAAGTTGGTCATGGGTCAAAATTCTAGGGCTTGAAGCAATTTAGCTTATACAATTTCACTAGTAGGTTCCACCCTGCTCCCAAAACTTCCCATCCTTGTTACCACGAGGTCACAACATTATTTGTGAACACTTTTATCCGGAAGAATGGATCCATCATAACTGCTTTCTATTAAAATCACAATGAATATTATCAATTAGTGCAGTATGCATACATACATGAAACAGGGATGAAAGTAACTTGCAAGAGGCTCTGCATAAAAGCATTTACATGATACAGCAGCCATCCTGTACATGCATGGGTAAGCTAGTTCTGGTGCATGCACATGCTAGAATTTTCGTTAAGTTTTGAGATGTATGGCCAATGTAAAGACCAATTAAAGAGGAAAGTTGCATGCAAAAGACAGATGAGCAATATCAAAATATATATATATTCCAGCATCAATATGCACAAAAGTAGTGAAAAAAGAAAGAATTGCACTGAAATCACAGATAATTCTCACCTTAGATGACGAAATGGTGGAGTTCACTGCCACAGCACATGCTAAAATATTATCAGAGAAAATCGCATAATGATACAAATCTTCTTTCCGCACATTGATTCTATTAGAAATTGACGATCCTCGGCTTCAGAGTGAAGTACTGTGTGGTAAGCCGCATAGATAGGCAGTGAAGACCTTTAGGAAAGGTGCTGGCAGCGAGTTGAATAAGATATGACGCTTGATTCTTCTGTGCCCTAAGTTGGTCTTCAGTATTTTGAGTCATAGCACGTAGCTTTGACGCCATTGCAGAGCAGTCTGGGTAGGCCTTGTTGGCTTTGGATAATGTATCTTCCATGGCTCTCATTTTCTGTGAAGTGCTGGATAGTTTTTCTCATCTCAATCAAAACATATGATAACACCTCAATGAATGATGATATGTTTGTTCTAACTAATATAAGCAGTTCACATATAACAAGTAAGAACATTACTAGCTTACCCTCTAGGTAAATTTGAACCTCTGGCACGAGCAAGTACCCTTTCTATCTCTTTTATCCTCAGCTTCAGCTCTCTAACTAAATGTGAATTGCTATTTATAGGCGCAAATCGCAAGTAGGTCTTGGCCGTGATTAGCTGATCTTCCATCTCGCAAACCTTCTCATTTACTACTGGACGCTGCTGAGATGACCCACGTTGTTCTTCAACGGATACCTGATATTGCTCCTAAGGAGCAAAATGTTGGAGAACTCTCAAGAAATTTTTCAGGAAAAGGAAAAAAGTGCTAAGAAAGTGAGCAGCATAATTTTCACACTGTGATTCTTTTGCCTTGTGATTATCATAAAAGCTAAGATGCCACCAGGTTTAATCAGCTAAATATTATAATTTGGTTATAACTACTGATTTGATGTTGAATTTTGTTGCTCATTATCCAACTAGGCTACTATTATCTCGGTATGAGACTCATTCCACTTCCTTTGACTAAATAGGCAGAAAAGTAAGAGCAATATAGAGTACAAAAAACCCACTGGTCGCGAAGTGAATTGTGCAATAACTAATTTAATGCAAGATGTGAAAAAAATAGCTGATTATAGATGACAAAAAAAATTAAACAAAAAAAAAAAAAAAATACCCTTTCTTCAGCAAAAGTTGTGATCTTCTGCTGATAAACTTCTCTGTCTGCACCATCATCTCGCAAACCTAGACAGTTAAGGGAATAAAGAAGGAAATTTTCCAATAAATGAAACAAAAATAGTAGAAAAATAATACAAAGAAGAATTGCTAGTTCTCAATAGATTACCACCAACAGTCTCATTACTTATACTATTTGGCGGCTCGTGATAATTCCTATCTTTCAAAACAATTCCCGTAGGCACTTTCAATCCCCACTGACTTCCTGTAATCCAACAACAAAACAACAGAGTAAACATACAAAATTTGCAATTTGATCCAGAAATTAAACCTTCAGTCAATAAATCAATAACCTGCTTGATTGAATTGAGCTTCTCAGTACTTTGCCACTGCATTCAACAAAAAAAAAAAAGATTTTAATATATAAAAAGGAGAAATGAGAATTTAATCTTCAAGTGAGAGATTGCTCACTACGACAGAATTCTCGCCGATCAACTGCTTGTGCTCTGTACCCAGAAAAAAAAAGGTTCAAAAACCAATCAGAAAACCAAATCTAAATAACGGTCGCAGTTTATACACTGAATTAAAGAAGAAATGGGAATTGAGATTGATTGGATTACGCAGAGGAGGCGAGAAATCGGCGGGGACGATCGCCAAGAAGAGGAAAGAGACCAAGAAGATGAGGAAGCAGAAGCCGATGAGGGCGAGGAGAGGGATCCTCGATCGCCGGAGCAGCGGCCTCATCTTGGATCGAAGGCGACGAGCATTTGGGGGGAAGCTTTAGGGCTAGGGTTAGGGTTCGCGAGATGAAGAAGAAGCAAGGGATCGGGTTTTGGTTTCTTTTTTATTTATTTAGATTATTTTGTTTTATTTATTATTAAGATTTTATTAATTTTTTTGGACTCTTGTCGGTGGAGGGAAAGTGAGAGCCATGAGAACGGTCTGGAGACAGCTTTGCTGCGGATCGTGGAGATGGTGGGGGTTTATTGGGGAATATTTACATAAAGCTCCTGCTTTTGTTCTTAATTACAAGATTCATTTCAGTTATTAAAAAAAATGTAAATTCCAACATCAATTATAGAACTAGGATGGAATTATGGAACCAAATTTAGGCACCATATATTTTGTTATCTTGCCTAGTTTAAGATTTAGACTATTATTGTTCTTAAGCTCAACGACATTTTCCAATAGGTATTTTGTTGGGTGTTATCATATTGAAATTCATATCCTATCTAATTTGGAGTTTGAATATATAAGTTTTGTCCAGTTTTAAGGATTTATATCTTATTTGACTAAGATTAAACACTGATTTTAGAGTTTTGGATGTCACGTGTGTCTAGATTTTATGTTTAGATTAGAGTAAATCAGAATGAAATTCTTACTTTAATGTTATAAAAAAATACTTTAATAAAAAATTTGTTTAGAATAAACTATTACCGTGCAATTAGCTCTATTTAGAATATCAATTTTATATATAATTTGTTTACTATATCTATAATGTACATGATATGAAACTGAAATTCAAAACAACTCATTTTATTTTTAAAGAAAAGCAAGTGTGTAGGCCTAAGTCATAGCGTGTAGGAAAACTACAAAACTATATGGCTTTTATACATAACTATTCTTTTAGACCTGTGATGCACATGAATATGAAACTGAAACTCATTTTGGAAAAGAAAAAAAAACCCATAAATTTACATTTTTTTTGTGGAGAAAACTACCAATAAAGAGCATTCCTAAATTAAATCCAAAAATCCCCTTACCAACAACTAGTAGAGAGATTCAGAGATCATAAGAGAGGGAAATGTCATAGTTTTTTAGCTAAAATCAACTAGCAATCTGCACATTCATTAATGGAGTAGTTCATTTCTCTCTGATAAAATATTTGTGTATATAGACCTACATTATTCTAAGACCACATACCACTTATTTGAATGTGATAGGAGATAGATTTGTAAGTTTTTTATTTTGTAAATGGGTTTGTTCAAATTGATGACAATTAGAGCGTAACTGTAAACATACACAACTTTAAAGATAATTTTGTTTACATGAATTTATGTGGTAAATGTCTATAGTGTAAATTAAATTGAAATACAAACTCTCTCATGCTTGTTCTAAATTAACATGCACAGTCACATCTTGACAATAAAAGTAACATTGTCTCTTTTTTTTCTTTTCTCTCCTCTCTTCATAGAGTGACTAAATGTATTATGAATATAAAAGTATAAATACAAGAGGTCGAAATCCTTATTTAAAAAAG
Source organism: Agave tequilana (assembly GCA_038442645.1). Lineage (NCBI taxonomy): Eukaryota > Viridiplantae > Streptophyta > Magnoliopsida > Asparagales > Asparagaceae > Agave > Agave tequilana. The sequence continues at coordinate 11,538 of JAVJIF010027655.1, read as the reverse complement.
GAGGCTAAATTGTTACTGACGTGACATTAGAGTAAAAGTTTTCTTGACAATATAATAAATAAAGAGAATTTTATCATCAGTGTACCTACAAAATGATAAAATCTCATACCACACGAGCTAAGATCTACAACAACATAAACATTGCCACATGAGATGGGTTTTTTTTTTTCTGGTAAGGGCATATTTTTTAGGTTCAAACTAGGTATTTTCTCTAATAAAAATTGGAGTATAAAATTACAATAATAGATATTTTAAGACTGCAATATAAAAAAAAGGTAGGGCCTTAAATAGAAATGCTTCCTTTATTTCAACTTTTAAAGTACTAGGTAAGCATAAATTTTATTCACATGATAGCTGTACGATGTGTGGGGAGATCAGGCCGATGATCCAATCAGCTGTCTTATCGGAAGTTCTAACTATCTATCTAAATGAATCATTGGCTGACGCGTTAATATATCAGCGGCAGATTTGTCAACGTGTCAAGTAAAAGATTAAAGGTTCTCAATTCCGTGTTCGATGGCTCGTATCCGATCAGGGCCAATAGATGTGAAAGCAACGGGTGCAGGCTTCCGTGGGCCCGGCGCCCATTCGTTTCTTTCGCACACAAACAAAAGATCAAAATCATTTGCGGCTTAAAACTATGTTTTGTAGCAGACAGCACATCGGACAAACCGCTACGCGACGCGTGGCGAAATGTGCCGCAGAATGGACGGCCTGATCGTGAGAATTCGCATGCGGGAAAGGCTCTCGCGTTGGAGACGGATTTGTTTTTGCATTCTCAGTCAATCATCACTACCATGACCTGGAGAAGGTGGGGATGGGTTGGGCTCGTGGGCCTGAGCCCATTAGCCCATGAATTCAACAAAACATGACCTCCGTGGCATCAATACTTGTGAATACCATTTTTTTTCTTTCTAAAAAATTACTGCACATCGGGGTTCAACTGGCGATCACTGGGAAGCAAATTTATTATTAGACTCTCGCTGAAACTTCCGTACGAATTAAATATATACATGATTTAATCCATCAAGGTGTGGAATATTTAGATATTTTTTCTTTTAAGGATGAGTAGGACTTGATGAGGCTAACACCTAACCAGCAACTTTATAGGGTTGTTTGTTTCGCATATAATGTCAAAAAAGGCCGTAATTCGTAAATGACTTACAGCCCAATTACAACTATGATGTTTGTTTAAATCATAATTCGTAAAAAATTTACGCAATCCAACAGCCACTCACTTACAACCCAATCACTCACTTACAACCCACTTACAATTAATTTGTGATCATGCAAATTTGTATTATTTTTATATTAATATTAATTTTTTTAATATTTAGTATATTTAGTATTTATTTGTAATATTTAAAAATTTTAAATCACCAAATAGTTAATTTTATATTACCAACCAAATACCATAAAACTTACACGCGTGTAACTCATTTACAACTGTAAAAGAGTTTACCAATTACGACTTACGAATTTCGGCCAATTACGACAACCAAACATACTACAATAAAGTTTCCAAACATATAGACTTAGACTCCTGAATACTGTTACTGTTGATTCCCCCAGCATGCATATCAAAAACATTACAACTTCTATCGAAAAACACTGAAGCAAAAGATGCAACATATTTATAGAGCGGTTTATCCATTAAGCATCACTGAGGAAATCACAATACTCAAAAGAAAAGAAAAGAAAAGAGAAGCAACCAAAGAAGCAGGATACCTGCAAGAAATGAACATAAAAGATTCACAAATAATGAACCACACAAGTTAGTTTTTTTTTTCTTCCCCCATGAACTAAATCCACATTAGATCGAAATCCATTGTCTGATATTTGACAACTTCCTCGAGTCTGATGAACCACGAATTGAAACCATCATCCTTTACAGATCAAAGGCAATAGAAGAAGGTTTTAGCCTTTTCTTGATCAACCAGCCTGTTTTCACAAAGGTTAGTTTCAACGGTAGAAGCCATTGCAATCATTGTTTCAAAATATTCAAAATTCAAACATTGCAGATGGACCAAAAAGGATTTAGCCTAATTGTACATACTTCTGGATGTAGAGTAAAAACGTACCGCATGATGTAAATATGATTAATCACAAGAGATTCTGAATACCTTGTATTAATGTTCTTCCAGATGCTCACTGCAATCACCAAAGCAAATTGACCGATGAAACGCACAACGCCAATCATCCCAAAATATCCAGCTGCTGCTATTGATGGATTAAGAGCACACCACCAACCAAAAAAAATCCAGCTGCTGCTGTCGAACGAGTTAATAACAGCTCATCCCCAAATCCAGCTGACCCTTTCAAACCACCTCCATCAAAATAATTCATGCTCTATACAGATTCAACTCGATACCACCAACTTCCAGCACTTCCCACGCATACGCTGAAGCCAATGTCATTTTTTTTTCTCAATTATGATGATCCGTACGATTATGAACCATCATGCATCCACTAGAATGATCCGTACCCATGCCAATTCTGTATGGTCGACCCTATGAGCAAACAATATAATGACCTTGAACTTACAGCAGCCGGGTAATAGACATAGAGTTGCACAAAGATGATAGAAAATAGATGGCGAGGAATTAGAAAAAAGAGGGTAAAAGGATGAATGTTGTGTATATGTATTTTACAGACCGAAGGTAACTTAGGAGACATTTTTCTTCTTTTGCTCCTTATTTCTTCCCATGTAACTCACAAATCTAAAACCCCGACATCTTCTCTTAATTATTATGTGCCTAATATAAGGAAAATAATCTTAATTCCCAGGCAAGGATACTACGTGACTATTTCTACGAAAACAATCCAAAATATTTCCAAATACACACATCGTCATCATCCCCTTGTGAATATTTCGCTTAAGTTTTTGAAAACAGCTAAAGAACGAATGCAAATATGTTATGTAACATCAAGATGGTGGAATGAATCTCAAGCACGAGCATGCCTCAAATGGACGACTGAATCTTGATTAACACTCCTTTAGACTTATGAGGTAAAGAATTATGGGAACATAGATGCATAGTGCAACTTAAGGGAATTTTCATTTAGCTAAGATAAATAAATGGAAGGAACTATTAGGAAACTTTTGAACTTATTCAACAATCCCAGAGCCATTGCAGCACTTGAACAAAAGGGAAAAGAGAAGAAAGAAGAAGAAAAATAATGATGAAAATTTCTATCAACCAAATAATTGGTGATATTTTGTGGTTGATCCAGTACGATCTAGAGGGTGACTCCCAAATATGTAAGAGGAGAGAGCATGCACAAGTACTGTTGCCATAGCGCCATATAAACCTTTATCTACCCTAGCACACATGCACAAGCACGCCTAAAATCCAACAAGCATGTGTGTGTCTTGATAACAACAGCTACTAACATATTTTCATGTCAGTGAAGCTTTTCGGCCAGTTAATTACTATTCAGAATTTCTTTAGAACCACAATTAGAAGTCTGACGTATCCCTGAATGTCTGCTTACAACTGATTCCCATATTTGAATTGAAACATTAGCTAGTGTGTAGTCTCATGATACATCCAAAATCCTATCCTATCTTGCTTCCAATCTAAACCTTCCTAATTTGAATCGAACATCCACCTAGGCAGCCCTATCATATTAACAACTGCAGATTTGGCCATTGTCTTGTATTAATTACTTCAAGTATATGCCATCTTCCCTGACCTTTACTTCAAACACTTTCCGACTCCATCCAGCTTATTTAGATCCAATTAGAAATATTTGAATGTATTTCTCTGATTTTAGTACAGTGTATATAACAAAGTAGAAGAAATGGTCAATTTGGACAAAGTCATTGCCAGCATTGATGATGGCGCAGCCAGTTCTTCAATCTATGTTAGTCGCCTGCTAAATCTAAATATTATAATCCCCTCTTAATTAACAGTCCCTTCTTAATTTAGACACATATTAAAAAAAAAATTTAATAATAACGAACCTTTCATGTACATCTGTTCATGCTGTTGTCACCCAATTACAAGAGCTTAATTTCATATTCAATCTCCAAGACGGCTGAAAAGTCTTTTAGATGTGCAAAAAGTTCCTTCTCTAGAGACCCAACCATAAAAAAGTTTACGTCAAATTGGTAATCAATCCAAACTATTTGCCAATGATTCCCTCACAAATTACAGTAATATGCATCAAACTATTAAACTTACGTGCGATTTAAATAGGGCCTTAGGAATTTGCATATTTATGGAATCAACTAAGAAGGTTACTTCATTCTACAACGATTTATATTTACCTCTGGCTCTTACCTATTGCTTTTCTGAACTACAAGAATCTATACTTCATTCCATCATATTTTCATTTCCTCTCTCAAAACAAAGCAGTCTTCATTGCTCATGTAATATCCCTAATTGGTAATACTGTATTTTTATTTTCCTACAATATTTATACTGCTTTATCAATTAACTTAATTTATTACTTGTTATCGTGATTATTATTATATTAAATATGCAAATTATTTTAAGATGGTAAATGGTGATTGGCCTCATATATATATATATAATTACCAATATTTCTTATCAATATTTTTAATTACTTATTACTATTATTTCTAACATTATTATTACTATTATTGAATGATATTTTTGGTAGTGGATATTTCTATTATCATTTCATTATTAATTATTTTATTATTGTTATTATTATTAGTGTTATTATTATTGTAATTAGTATTGCTAATTATTATTGGTGTTAGTATTATTTATTATTTTGATATTAGTATTAATATTATTATTGATCATTGTTACTATTGTGTTTTCTTTGATTAGCCTCTTATCACTTAACCCATTAGTGATCCATGTTCTAACCCGTTAACCAATACCCATTATCTTTCCATAAACAAACCCATCAACCCATACCCTTTAGTCTTGATCCAACTCATTCCCTATTTCCTACCCATTTACCCAACTACCAATACCCACACCCGAAACCCGATATCACCTATATATATAATCCTATCTCCTAATATAATTCCAAAACCCCAACCTAATCTCTTATTTCTCCCCATCAATAATAGCAGCCGCCCACCTCTTCTTTTCTCTCTTCACCATGCCAACGTAGTAGCAACAACAACAGCCGTTCTCCCCTCCGACGAGCTGAGGCGAACACCACCCACGGCAGCCCTGGAGCCATGCCCTCCTCCATGGCATCTCCCCACTGGCCGAGACCCACAACTCCAACCCCATGGACCTGCAACCCGTTGCTGCCTCCCTTTGAAAAACCAGGCCGCATCCAAACCTCCCTCCATGGCGCCAGCAAGGCGGAGCATCCCCCATCGGCAACACCTGAACCACCCACAGCGCTGCACACCCTCTCTGCAGACCAGCGCACACAACCCGGAGCACCTCCACGACAACACAACAACCCCAGCTCGCATCCTCCCAACACTCCAAGGCCGAGCCACCCCGCGAGCTCACCTACGCCGGGCGAGAACCACACATCACCCCTGTGTGAGCCTTTTTTTTCCCTTTCTCGTCTCTTTGATTTTTCATTCATAGTCAAAACCGAGATGTTGCTGAAATATTAATCCTTCAGTTGATTTTATTGCTTTTGTTGCCTTGTGATTCAATTATTGACTATGTTCTTCAATTTTGAAATGGTATTGTGGCAATTCAATTAATAACCTTTATGCTGAAACATTGTATTTCAAAATGTTGGTTAATATAATAAATTAAGCTTTTCCTGGGACCATGAAGAATTTGAAGATCTGATATATGCTAGGTAAACAATCTTGCATATGTGTTAAAAACCTTTGTTACTGCAGCACATCCACAAAGGCAAGCCAAGCTACTCCATAAGACGCCTTCCTCCGAGCCATCTTCCGTCTCTCCGCGAGTCATCGTTGATCGCCGTCGGCGAGCGCGACGCACCCACGCCCTTCACGACGAGATCCTCTATCCATCGACATCCTCCGCGGCCCCCGATGCCTCCGCCAGAGCCTCCGTCGGTGCGCCGCAAGTCGCCCCGAGATTAGTGCTATATTTATTTGTGTGGGAGGTAAAAGTGTAATAATAGAGAAGAAGTTAGATTGTGCATGGGAGTTACATATGCATCAATTGCATGTATTTATGCATGGATGTATACATGTGTAGGTTTTAATTCATGTAAGGGTATGCCCATATGTATATAGAGGTATGTATATAAGATACGTGTATGTTTGCATGATTATTAATTTGTATATATGTATATGTATGTATAGAGGTGTATGTATGTGTATGCTTGTATATGTACGTGTGTGGGTATACACATATGTATTGTATGCACGTGTGGGAGTTTAGCGTGTATTTATATTTAATTGTATGTTTAGTTGCGAGTTACAGTGATGCGAACTCGTTTAGTGCGATCCGAACCGGTAACAGGAGACCCATACCCGATCCGGATTCGTGCTCGTTGTGGATCCGATAGACTGACAATTCGAAAACCGACCCATGGGATGATCCGGAGATTCATACCAGTTCGTACAGTGAAGACCAAAGGGTGATTCGGTTCCAAAACCACGTCATTTCATGTGAGTGTTCTTTGTTTTCTTATTGAGTATTTCGATATTATTTTATGTGAGTACTTTATCTTGTTCCAATATACGTTATTATGTTTAAACAGTGTTCATGTTAATTACTATTCATGCATGTCAATTATTGTTCATCTTCACATTCACATATTAAATACATAATCAACAAACCCCAGAAGATTATATTATTGATTCTAAATAAATATCATGATACCACTTAGGTAACTTGACTAACTATATGACATCTACCTGATAACAATACTGTGCATGTTATTGAAAGTTAATGAAAAAAATATTGTCAGACCGTAACACATGTTTGTTCCATTATTCTGCCGTTTATACGGTAATATTGTTCATATTGTTATTGTTACACTATTGATATTGTTACAGTCACCATATCGTCCCAGTAATTGAAATAACATGAATATTGATTGTTATAAAATAATAATCTAAAATGGACAACTTACACCGGGATTGGGGAAATTGATGTAGGAGATAGAGTTTGTATTTTGGGTGGACCTACGATACAGGTTGCGTAGCCGACTTACGGCTCCACTGCAGGGTTCCGAGGGATGATTGACATCCCGTATTGTTCATATTGTCATTGTTATTGACACATTGTTATTGTTATTGACTACCTAGCGGTAGGGACCTGGTTCAGCGCCAGGTGATTGGGGTGTGGTTCCGAGTATGTACGGAACCCACTTAAAGCATGGATAATGTCTCCAACCAATCAGTTTCAATAATTTAGGACCCCGATTGACACATGTGATAGGCGTAGTATGAGATGCGTCTACTGCATGTGGCAATTGGTGTTCACTAACATAATAAATAATAATGAACTTTTTATAATGTATTGTGACAGACCATAATCACCTGACTGTACATGTATTAAACTATGATAGACATAAGATTGTACACATGATCGGATTGTATACCAGACTAGTGAATGTTAGGTTACACATCTTAACATTAGTTATTTCGTTTTCATGATATAGTTATATATATAGTTCATACCTTTGTTCTTGATATTGATATTTTGTTATCCTTTATTTCAGTTTATTATGTTATCATTGTTTACATTGTTATTATGCACGAGTACTTTTACACACACACTCATTAGGTTGCTTCTGACGACCCTGAATTCGCACGTCTAGGGTTTTGGACACCTTATATTGTTCAGGTATTCGTTGGACTCGTACGCTTCGCGAGGAGCTGGAGTTTCTCTCTTTTGGTTCCGGTATTCTTATCTCTCTTGTCTTCATGTTATTTCCTGATTCTCGATATATATCAGATTTAGTCTTTATTCCAGTTCTTTTTATACGATATCATGCGTGGATGCTTATATGTGATATTGCAGTGATCGTTGATTTATCATGATTTAGAATTATAGCTTGTTCAGGTTACTTTAGGTTTAGCATGTATACGTGGGGCATTTTTCTCGCGTATATACGTCGCCTGACTCTCGTCGCGACTCCGTTTCCATGTATTTTGGGAAGCGGGGCGTGACAGCTCAGCTTAAGGCAGACAATAGATTTAGTCTTAGGGACAACACAAGGTAACCTAACACTTCTTTGTTTTCTCTTTGTCCTCCTTTTAAACGCTTTAGTGTCTGTAATACAGTCCCTTTCCTCTTCGTTTTCCTTTTATGTTCTGTCAGTAGAAAGAGTTACATAATTGGGAAGATCACCAGAACAGAACAAATGATGCAAGCCAGATGCCATTTCCATGAGCATCAGATGACTGCAGCAATAGAAAACAATAGGATGCACTCAAGGCGAATTTCCATTGCCCAGAGAGTACCAGTTTCTACTTAATGTTTGAGCTTACTGACGTGAAAAGACGAGTAACAATGCATAGGGACTAAAGTCTAAAAGCTAAAGTTTCAAGCAGAATTGTCTAACTTTACCAGCAAAAGTAAATATGAAAAGATTAGCAACCATGCAAACAGATTAAATTCTAAAAGCTAAAGTTTCAACTAGGATTTCTCTCTCTCTCTCTCTCTCTCATGATGAAAAAAATTTATGTGCCATTCTCCCTGCTCCATGCTTGATTGCAGGCCAATAGAACAGTAGAATGCTCTGAAGATGTTTGATGCATTATCTAAAAGAGCTTCAGTTTCTATCTACCATGTTCGAGCTTACCAACACAGGAAACAGAGAAGATTAGTGATCATGTATATGGACTAAACTCTAAAAGCTAAAGTCTTAACCAGAATTTTCTCTCTTTTTTATGTTGAAAATTGTATGTCCCATTCTTCATTGTTCCATGTTTGATTGCAGCCTAAAGCATCCATCCCTTGCTCTCTTACCAACCAAAAGTTCTCACTAAAGCCAAAAGTATAGCCTTCAAATTTCTTACATTTTTTTCCCCTTATCTGATATTTTTTAATTGTGTCCCCAGGATACAAACTCTTAATGTATCTTTGTCATTGTTTCAATACTCTTCTATCACTAACCATTGTTAATATAAAAATGATGATTATGGCTTCTTATTTACCTTAATAATCTTATTTGAATAGATGAAAAGTTCATGGATTTTTAAATATTGTTAGAATTCCTAATGTGCACTATGTTCAAAACTAATGCCATTTATAATTTCTTACACACAAATCTGAATCTCTAATTTGTTATTGCTTCAATTCTGTTTCTTTTTAGCAAGCATTGTTGCAACTAGAGATAATCTCGCTTTCTTTAGCTTCCCGTGTCTATAACTTGAATGGATGAGAAGACTACAGATTTTGGCACTTACATGATGAAATTGTAATATATCTTTAAATTTTGTTAGTCATAATATACAAATGTTAACAAATTGTCACTTAATATATCTTTAATAATTTTGGAATCTTGTAATGGAAAATTACTATGTTAGTTCATTCTTATCTTATCACGATTATAGAAATGGATATGTTAATGCATCATTCTCTTAAACATGATTAATTTTATATAGATAAACTTACATGCCTCTTTATTTTGATATTCAATTTTCATGATCGCCAATGACTTTTAACATATCATTCACAATGTTTGCAGTGCATTGCACGTGCCAGAATACTAGTACCTTATATTTGTCAAAGCAAAGTAACCAATATTTAAAATTATAGCTCAACAAAATAATTGGTTAAATTCTTGTCATAAAATCAAATAAAAAGGAAAAATTCTGATCAGTTATATGGAAAGTACTATCCAATGCTTTCCTAAAACAATATTTCATGATACAATTCAATAAGACATAGCAAATGCAGATGATGACCTTCATGGACCGAAGCTCAACAATAAACAAAACAAACAAGATCAACCTCGACTTAGAAAACTAAATGCAACAATATTTCAGATTTCCAACATCACAATCCCAATTAAATTTCCTAACTCCCCAGTTACAGAAATACAAAGCATACATTTGAGGCAGAAAGGCAACCACAATTCACATGGTAATAAAAATATATAAGCTTTTATAAGAAATTCAACTCCAAGGATCTGATCTATTAACGCCAAGGCAAATATAGCAAACCCATCACTCGAAGAATCATCAGTAGAAAGCAAAAGTAATTACAAACTTGTACACGCAAACCTCAAATTCAAAACTCCAAGAAACTGTTAACTGTCTGATCGTCAGCTCTCTCGATCACATCCATCCTCCTCAAAATGCATCAAAGAATCGAGCTTTTTCAATAAATTCACACCAATCTCACATATGGCCGCCTCATCGGACTTCCGACAACGGACGCCAGCAACCCCCCGTCCACGGCCTCATTCTCATCGAGAAACAGATCCTCAGTGACTCTAAAATCGCATGAACTGCAACAAGTACCAATCCGATGATCAAGGAGACCAACACATTGAGCCCAACATTCGTGAACACCAAAGCCACCACCGTCACGATCGAGAGAACGACCAGGACCGCTCGATCATCGATCGGGCGGCCGAGGACCACGACGGGATCGTCTCGAAAGAAGTAGAGGAAAACCAGAGGACGAAGATGGCGAGGAATACGATCATCGAGATCGGATGGTAGAGGAGGCTCAAGAAGACGATCAAGAGGACGATGAGGGCGTAGTTGACGCGGAAGTGGTAGAGATTGCGGCGGAGCCTGACGGTTGCCTCGCCGTAGGAGAGGGGGCGGGAGAAGGAGGCGGGATCGAAGAGCTCGCGCCACGGGCGGCGGGTCGAGATTAGGGTTCTTCCGCGGTTGAGGAACTCAGCGGCGCGGGAGGTGGAGGCGGCGGACGTTGACGGGGACGGCGTCGCCATCGGGATCGCGCCGTAGGCAGACGGCATCGCAGAACACTAGCCGTAAAGATTCTTGGGGGAGTTTCTGAATCCCGAAACCCTAATTTGGAGGAGGAGGAGGAGAAAAGGGGAGTCTCCGCTGAAACCGGAGAGAGAGAGAGAGAGAGAGAGAGAGAGATTTTGGGGGGGAATGTTCGAGGACCTGACATTGAACTCAACAATTAGACCCCATATATGATAATGGGATTATTTTGCACATAAACCCCTTCAAAGTTGGTTTTACGCGCTATCGTTTTAAAGGTTATTTATCGCATCATTTGGGTATTAATAAAACATTGCTATTTAACGTTGAATTGAGCACAAATGAGCTTAGTTGATCTTGTTCAAGTTTATAATTGTAAGAATAGAACATCACTAATTGAGTAGATTGAGCTTAGTTAAGTTTGATTACTCAAAGGACAAATAAGGATTTATACTCGTAACTTAATTTCTTGTGCAATTGTCAAAACTTTAAAAACAAATAAAAGTAACAATTTTCTTCTAGTAAATTTATTATGGATCTCTAAAACAACAAAAAGTTTAAAATAAAACATACGCCCATTCATATTAGCATATTCACTATTCAACACTAATTGCTTGTTTTTTTTCCTGCTGTAAATACAGAAAACCTAAAGAACATGAAGATGTCATAGATTTAAGATACATTGAAAAGATAGAAAAAACAGAGAGAGAGAGAGAGAAGTATCTTGACCTAAAAAGAAAAAA
>JAVJIF010027654.1:0-66177 GCA_038442645.1 Agave tequilana | reverse complement strand
CCATGTGTATCAAGTGCCTAAAAATGATCGGTTAAAAGTAAAGAGTTTTGATGATATATGGCTTAGAAAATACAAATTGGAAATCCAACATTTGGATCATGATCTAAACACTTTAAAACACTTATAAAATATTTTTTGTTGTTTTTGAAACATTCTAAACCGTAAAACTTAATAACTCACTACTTCCGGCTGTCCATTTTATGACTACTTGATGAATGGGTTCGAAATCTGAACATAGCTTGAAATTTGATTTTTAGACACTTCAAATGATGTAGATCAACTTCAACGGAATGGATTTTTTAAAATGGACACCCAATCACCTAATATGTAGGATTTGGTGTCAAATCCTTTCGAGAGGAGTATAGTTTGAACTATATATATATAGACTTGTGTCATTCCGGAAGGATTCGAGGCTGAATCCTTCCGACTCAAATACAACCCTACGACATCTGAATGCAAAATCCATTCCGTTGAAGTAATCTACATTATTTTAGCTAGCTAAAAATTAAAAATCATGTATTTTGAATATTTTTTGCTCATCCATCAAGTAGCGCAAAATGGATGGCCGAACATAGCATATTGCTTAAATCTACGTCTTTAGACATACAAATTCCCAATCCGACCATTTCATCATAATCTAAACACTTAAAAACCTCCACACACCAATTTTTAATAGATTTCAAATATTCTACACCATTAAACTAACCAAATCACTATTTCGGCCGTCCATTTTGCGCTTACTTGATGGATGGGCAAAAAGTATACAAAATACATGATTTTTAGTTACTTAAAATAATGTAGATCAACTTCAACGGAGTGGATCTTGCATTCGGATATCGTAGGGTTGCATTTGCGTCAGAAGGATTCGGCCTCGAATCCTTCCGGAATGACACAACTGTCTCAGATAGACCTGTCTCATTCCAGAAGGATTCGAGGCTGAATCCTTCCGACTCAAATACAACCCTACAACATCTAAATGCAAGATCCACTCCATCGAAGTTGATCTACATTATTTCAAGTAACTAAAAATCAAAATCATGTATTTGAATACTTCTTACCCATCCATCAAGTAAGCGCAAAATGGACGGCCGAAAATAACTATTGCTTAGATCTCCGTCTTTAGACATACAAATTCTCGATCCGACCATTTCATCATGATCTAAACACTTAAACACCCTCACGCGCTAATTTTTTTAGATTTCTACACCATTAAACTAACCAACTCACTATTTTCGGCCATTCCTGTTGCGCCTACTTGATGGATGGGCAAAAAGTAATCAAAATATATGATTTTTAATTTTTTGTTACTTGAAATAATGTAGATCAACTTCAACGGAGTGGATCATGCATTCAAATGTCATAGAGTTGTATTTGATTGGGAAAGATTCGGCATCGAATCCTTCCAGAATGACACAAGTTTCTCTCTATATATATAGCTTTTATTCTAGTGAGAATCGGGCTCATAATAAGCTTCGTGCGAACTCCACCGTGAGTCACACCATAAATGATCCAAACCGTTCATCTTGATCTACATACTCAAATTAAGTTAACAATGAAAAATCACGCAATTCCATGCCTATTTACTCATGCATTAAGTGGTTACACAAAATGTTATATTAGCAGTCGAAAAAGATGCCATTTGAAGCATAGGTAAAAATATCCGGAATTACGTGATTTTTCATTATTAGTCTAATTTGAGTATATAGATTAAGATGAACAGTTCATATCATCCATAGAGTGGTTCACCGTAGAGTTCGCACGAAACTTATTGTGAGCCCGGTTCTTACTAGAAACTTCCATATATATATATATATATATATATATATATATATATATATATATATATATATATATATATATATATAGAGAGAGAGGAGAGAGAGAGAGAGATATAGACTTGTGTAGTTCCGGAAGAATTCGAGTCCGAATCCTTCCCACTCAAATACCAACATCTGACATTCAAATACAAGATCCACTCTGTTGAAGTTGATCTATATTATTTAAAGTAACTAAAAATCAAAAATCAAGTGTTTTGAATACTTTTTGCACATTCATCAAGCGGCACAAAATAGACAGCCGAAAGTAGTGAGTTGGTTAGATCTATGTCTTTAGACATACAAATTCTCGATCCGGCCATTTGATCATGATCTAAACATTTAAAAACCCCTACAAACCAATTTTTGTTAGGTTTCAAATGTTCTACACGTTAAACTAACACACTATTTAGGCCGTCCATTTTCCCTACTTGATGCATGGGCAAAAGTATTTAAAATACTTGATTTTTAATTTATAGATACTTGAAATAATGTAAGTCAACTTCAACAGAATGGGTCTTGCATTCGGATATCGTAGGGTTGTATTTGAGTGTGAAGGATTCGGGCTCGAATCCTTCCGGAACTACACAAGTCTCTCTCTCTCTCTCTCTCTCTCTCTCTCTCTATATATATATATATATATATATATATATTATATATATATAACAACATATACGTTCAGTTGAACAGCTGCAGAGAGTAGTGCACCTTCACCTTCTGTGTGACATCATACACGGTAATACTGAGACATTTCAAAGGAAATACTGTGCACAGACCCTGAGGGGCACATTCAGTGAACATGACAGAGAGATATAAGGAGCATTCGGCAAAGATATAGATACAGATGCTTCCAACTTTTGCTATAAAAAGTTGATACCAACCTTACAAACACAATATAATCAGACTAGTGCTTATAAAGGAATGGATGGTCAGATTGGAACAGGCTAAATTGCTAGAATAGAATATAAAAGATATTTTTGAATGCCTCCAAATATCTGGACACATCAGGCCAAAAGGGTCGACCTGGCCAGAGATTCTTCTCAGCCATGGCCCCCTCAAGGACAAAATTCCAGGCTCACAACATTCAACACTGTCCCGGTAGATGTCCGAGCTTGTCAGATGAATATCAAGGTGAAATAAGCCGTGATACATCCTATTATAAAAGTTTTCGTGTACATCCATGTCCGACGTGATCCATGCATCCATCCATCTATGGCACTTGTTTGGGCAGTACATAAAACAGAAGTATTTTATGTCTATTATAATTATAATACCAGCTTTCTTCATCAATTCAAGTGCATAAAACAAAGAGTGTTATGCATTGTTAACACTACAAATTGTAACTCAAAAGTATATATGTGATAAACATGTATATTCACAGATACGAACATACATAGCCACATCCATGTGTCTGGAATTCGGCAAACTGCAATGTTCTACCCCTTGTGTCCATGTGGAACACGAAATTGCCAGTATCCACAGAGGATTCCATATGTGTGTGTGTGGACACGCGCGCGCACACAGCGCAGGTGATATGGAGCTCCAGTGCCTCATTGGTTGGCACAATCAATGTGAAGATACTACCTATGGCTTGCTAATTATCTGCAAGTCTTCCGCCTCAGCTATGGTTGCACCTTGTACAGCCGAAAAATTCAGATGGGGAGGTCTTTTTTTTTTTTTGGGGGGGGTGGGGGGGAGGGGTGGGGGGCGTGGGATGTGTTTGTGGTAATCTTGTATATAGAAAATCATTTAATGTACAAGGTCATAAATAGTAAAGAAGAAATTAAGAAATATCATTATCACTCCTAAATTTTAGGTATAGTATTAATAATTATAATTTTGCATGCGAGCGGACAGTGTTCTAGAAGTAGACATGCTAGGCAGGTGGCTAGGTAGACAACCATTCAAGCATTCAACAAATATAACAGAAGTGACAAACTTTTTAAGTTTAATACTGCCATATAACTATAGGATAATAAATAACGATATGTTCCTGCACACCAGCTCACAACATAAAATATATATTTACCTGTGTAGAACCTTTGAAAACCGCTTCAAATATAACTCCAGTATAATAATCAAGGCCTCTTGCAAGACTCAAATCAAAAATTACTTTGTTCAGACACTTTGATCTTTCGAGAGCTTTAAATAAAATCTCCAAGTCATTCAATGCAAGGACAGAACCACTATTCTCCAAGAATTGACTATCCCTGCTCTTCAATTCCGATAACAATTCAAGTGGTGGTCCTCTTTTCTTAACAAATGTGCCAATCTTTTCTGCTGTTTCAACAGCCAAACCTTTTTCTTCCACCTAGGTTTCCCCAAAAAAAATGCAAATTAGACAGGGAAATGGTAATCACCTGGAAAAAAAATACAGATATCTGTTTACAAGTTTAAAAGAAAACCATTTCAATGTCCGCTAATACTGAAGCATTGAGCACAAAAGGCAACAGCATCCCACCAAAACAAACATGTCTTAACTTGTGAAAAAGCCAATTTTTGTTCCTTGAAAAAGCAACCTGGCTATAACTGTCTAATCCTGAAATTTCAAGTATCATTATTACATGAATCTCAATGCTTTTTCTGTTGAGTTGATATCATAAAATGAAAAACAATCACTAGAGAATTAATAAAGTGCCATCATAATGGAATAAACTATAAGGGCCTGACTACATGCTTCTGTAATGGAATAAAACAAAAGTATTATTTACGTTAAGAACATTATTCTCCTAAAATGATGCTTCAGTTACTCAAAATTTTAGGAATGTAAAAATGTTGAAAAGAATTAACACAAACCTTAAGCCACATGGAATGCCAAATATCTAAAGACTGAGTCATTTAAAATAAGATGGAATTTCCAGTTACTACTAATTTCTATTTTTGTTTGTTTATTTTAAACATAAGCCATAGCGGTGACTTAAACTTGTGACTCCCCACAACCCACCCCTTTACCAGTGAGCCAAGCCTCACTGGCCAGTTACTGCTATCTTAATTAAACATGAAATGCAGTTCTAACTGGTTCTCTTTACTCGTTCAAATGAGCCTGAAAATCCAAACATCGTTTTGTAAATAAGTTCTGATGCAAGAATTAAAGCTTTCATATAATATACAATGAAACACAAGGGCACAAAATTAATGAAATGTCATCGCTTGTATCTTGTGAAACATAATAGGAGAAATTCTAAGGGCTTGACTATGTCCTTGTATAATGGAAGAATTACAAAAGTTTTTTTTTATGTAAAGAACATTATCCTCCTAAAATGATGCTTCAGTACCTCCAAATTTTGGGAATAGTGTTATCCAATCTCTACTATTATAACAACAACCCTTTTAACTGGAATTCCAATTTGACATTGACTCACATTCGTGTCACGTCCAAACAAAATCTATCCATCCATTTACAAGCCTTTAATGTATCTTGAAATCTAACCATACATTTACATATCTGTCAAAAAAGAAGTTTGAAATAAAAATTAACAACATTTATTGCAAATTCCTATCAAAGTTTTAAAATAAAAGCACAACATGATACTTCTTATCCCAAAAAAGAAGATGAAAGGCCTGTTACTTTTTATTCAAGATTACAATTACCTAGAAAACAACATTTATTAGAGATTTGTTCAAAAAGAAGGGAAAAAAAACACTTATTGACAGAGAATCTCAAAGAAGAAGATGACAGGTCTCTTTCTTTTCATTTTAACAATAAAGTTCTAGAATTAAAGTAAAAAAGTTATAAAAGAACGTACAATGAAAAATCTATAATGTGTTTTATTTTACACTAATTCTACTTGTGTTGCGCGTGCATAGCACGTGCCATAAATCTATTAAAATTAACACAAACTCTAACCCTAAGTACATGGAATGTCCACAAAATATCTATAAATAGAGACCTCATTTAAATTGAGTTGGTAGTAGCAGTAACTACTTGGTTAATTAAACACGAAATGCAATTCTCACCAGTTCTTTTTTCACTTGTTCAAATGATTGCTTATCCAATTTGTCAATACTAGAACAAACTGTTCTGAATTTTTCTGAAGTTACACCACAAATTTCCAACATCCCATCCAGTAACTTTCGATGGTTCAGCTTTATCTGCAATAGCAAAAAGATTTGAACATTCAATACCTGCAGGAACACCCCAGCACCCACTTGCATACTGCCCATAGCATGGCATATATTAATAGAATATGGAAGAAAGAAATCTTAGCTAATAAAGTCGTAGTTTAGGAAACTACTAAGTTATCATGATTACATGAGAAGGTTTATCATGATATACATGAGAAGGTCCCACCAATGATTGGAAATAAGTACCTCATAGTCACCAATATCCAGTTCATCCAGCAGTTCAGTCAGAACTCTGATAACCTCAAAATCAGGTTCCATTGGTTCGTGCTGGCCAGCAATATCAAAGTCGCATTGGTAAAACTCACGATATCTCCCCTTCGACGGGTTATCTCTTCTGTATACTTTAGCTATCTGATACCTTTTAATGCGCTGATATTGTTCATGGCAAGGTATCGCGCAAATGGAACAGTTAAGTCATACCTCAAAGAGCAAAGTTCTCCACCCTGCAAACAAGTCAAGAGGAATGTAATTCATATCATACGTAGAAACAATAGCAGAGGGAGGGGGTCAAGGGGGGTCACATGACCCCCCGGCCCCACCTAAATACCCTCGGTAATTATCAGTGTTTTAAATATCGGATATCACCAATATATTAATCGACAAAATTATATATCGGATACCGGGTGATATATCGCGATATGGTACTAAATACCGGACGTCAAATCGGACGTCATACCAAATGAAAAATATACATGTTATTGCCTGCATAAATTATATGAAACTACTTAAAGCAAGTTTAGGGTCATAGACTCATAGATGGTACTTACCTTTTATAGAAGCTCCTCAAATGTGTTTGAAGAAGTTCTTCAAATGCGTCATATGGCGATATATCGGATATTTTCATCTCGGATATCGGCTGATATATCAGCCACGTGGTGATATATCAGTCCATATCGGTCCAAAATGATACCCGATAAATTTTTGCATTTATCGTATCGTTTTGAATAAAATACTGGTATCTTCGCCGATATACTGGTAAATCGGCTAATATTTAAAACAGTGGTAATTATAGTTGTGCCCCCTCTTAATTCATGCAGTTCAAGCTCAAAGATATTAAAAAAAATCCTAGAGACTCAACGATTTCAAGCCTGCCAGGTTAGCCCCATGATTTCTAACGTGCTCCGAAGATTGAGACTGACTCGACTCACCTCGGTAAAAACTCGTGTAGGCTCGTTTAATAATTTATCATTTAATAACTTAAATGAACCAAACACCAACAAGAATTTAAGCTCGGTTAAATAAATGAACAAGCATCAGCATTGTTGGACTTGACTCAACTCGTGTTCAAGCACAACTCAATAGTGACTCGTATAGGCTAGGCTTGCTTCAATTCGAGCTCAGCTCATAAAAGGCTCAGCAAACTGTTATAAGCTTGGTTTATAAGTTTAAATTAATTTAATTGCTTTTCTAAATGGTGTCATCTGAGATATCAATTCGGTCACAAGTCTAATATAATAATATCTTTTACTTAAAAAGAAAGAAAATTAACAAGTCTAATCCCTTAATCCCTAAATAGAAAATATTTGTTCCTAAATTCTTATTGCTTGTATCTTATAAAAATAAAGTTTATATTATGTTCGAATAAAACTATGAAAATATATTTTCTAATATTTATTTAGACTAGTAAATAGGCTCAAAAAACTCGAGACTTGGTTCAGACTCGTTGAGAGCTTGCTCGAGCTCATTTTAACAAATCAAGCTTGAAAATTTTCAATCACATTTAAATAATTGAACGAGCACGAACAGCTTAAATCTCAGATCATTCGGCTTGATTAGCAACCTTGCACCCAACAACTCTCTCTCTCTCTCTCAAACTTTAGTCTCACTCATTCACTTAAAAAAAAATCGTTTGAAAGTTGAGCGTTTATTCTTTGTCTGAGAAAAAATTATTATTGCTATTATTAATGCCATTTACAATGTTTAAATTGTTGAATGTCACTTTGCGTTTACATATAGTTACTTTTAAATATTGAAAATAAATTTTTTTAAAAAAAAGTAGGAAAGTGACCACGTCTCGTTCAAAATCCTGACTACACCACTGCGTAGAAAAGACATGAATTAAGCAACCCAAAATAGCAAAGACAAAAGCGTGCACGCGCGCACACCATTCTTAGCTCAGATCGGTTTCAGGAGCCCTTCCTATACTGAAGCAGCTGCAAAGTGAAACTCTTCCTGCAGAAACCAAGTAATTCTCTGTTAAACGAACAAAGGCCTATAACATGGCATTGCTCCCATTGTATTTGAAAATGTTTCATAAGCTGCACCTAAGGCATGCTTAGCAGATGAGATAAAGATGATCATGTATATCGTAGAATGTGGACTGTCGACATATTTCTACTACAGAGCCATACTAGTTGATAAATGCCATTAGTTTGACATGAATTAAACACTAAATCTAACTGCTCATTTGACCTCATCGCCTCTTAATCTCCCTATGGCACCAATTCATCGCGCTTTGTCTGAAATGCTGGATCCTCGTCTTACTAGTCACCATTGTCATATACTCATCTCATGACCTTGCCCGTGTGTCAAATCTCAAGGTGAGTACAGATCTCAGACAATATTAGCCTTAGAAGGTCTGATTTCATGTGTTTATTCTAGCGGATCTCTTTTACCAAGCAGTAAATGTCGCGAGTCATGGTGTTTAATGATATGTATATCTCTTAACATGCAAGCATCTTTCAAAAATTTCATGATTCACAAGTTTTCAGTTTGTTTCTTTGAACGCGTTCAGTTTATAGATTTGCGACTCATGGGTTTTTGAGTTTGTTTCTTTGATCTCATTCAGTTGAATTAGCTTTGCAGAGATTAGGTGATCTATCAATTTGGGAGTCGCTTAGTTTTTTTGAGTTTGTTTCTTTGAACTCAAACAGCAACCCCATAGGTGTCGCTTAGTTTTTTTTTTTTACCGGATTTAGCTTATCATTAACCACACCTCAAAATCCCGTATCCTGCAAACCTTTTCACTTCACACCAGCTAATCCATCAGAATTTTTATTAAAAAGAAAATGCAAATTCTCTATTGCAAGAACTTCTAAATCAAACATGTTTTTTTCATTTGAAACAAAAAACTCTGTGATCAATGAATACTCATAGTTAAGCATTTGTTAGTTTGGAGCCACCTCAACAACCAAACTGAAACTGAATGGTTTCAAGTGAATCTGAACAGTGTGATCAGTTAGAATCATTTAGTTTAATCTCAAATGTTATTTGTGCCAATCACATTAGGCAAGTCTAAAATCAAGCCAGGGCAAAATTCCTTCTGCCAGTGACATCATGAAAGATAAAGGGCGTGTCAGTAACACCAATATGATTAAAGATAATGGCTAGCCTATGGTTAGTTCAGCAATTAACTTTAAGCACTTCTTACTGATATTTACCAACAGCTTTTAATCATACTTTGCTACCAAGAGAAGGAAGTTTAGATCATAACTCATCATTACTCAATCTTCTATTGTTATCGTTGTTGTAATAGTAGAATAACACAATGACAATAATTAATGTTGTTATTATTATAACAACACTAACAATTATTATTGCATTATTATTATATATGATATAATATTTGTTGTCTATTAGACATCAACAACATGTTCATAATGGTTCTTGTATTCCGGACAAGAGACTTCCTACTATGCATATCAATGGTTAGGAACAAGGATCCGTTTTGTATGTTTTATTATTATCTCTTTAATGAAACGGATGAATTTTTTAGTCTACCAAAAAAGAAAAATACATGTCCATGATGTTTTATGGGTTATAATGTTGGGCAATAAGAAGCAACATGCTCAAAACACACGTCCAAAAAATGAGTGTAACCAAAATTAGTGTGTTCAGTTGGATGAGTGGCAATATGCATAGAGATAAGACAAAAAATGAGTGAACCCCGAAGGAGTTAGAAGAAGCTGCCATTGAGGATAAAATGACAACTGGTTGTGATGGTTTGGGCACGTGCAATGGAGGCCAAATATGTGTTAGTTAGGAGTGCTAAGACTGTAGTTAAAGAGCAATGGAACTACAAGTAGGTGCAAACAAACATGGACGGAGGCAAAAAGACATATTAGTTGTTAATTTAAAAGGAAATGGCACTTGGTGGTGGAGCTAAATTAAAGAAAAGAATTCATGCAACCAAATTTATTTAATTAACTTATTAAAATATGTAAATAACTAATGACTAATGTATATCCTTGTATTCATTGGTTATTAAAATCTTTCATGTACCCAGCTTACTTTTTGAGAGGAAGAATGAAGATGCTACATTGAAGAAAAGGCATGGGCTACGATATATTATTATAAAGCATTTCAAGATGATCCCACAATTCTGGCGTTAAATTACGTTGATCTAGAAGAGTTATTTATTTTATTGTTATATGTTTTTGTGTGTGTGTGTGTGTTGGGTGTGGGGGTGCGGTGGTGTTGAGGGGCTTGGGGTGCCTATATGAAAGAAACAAACTGTTGAGCACTCATAAATTAGTACTATACTTGATTCATGAGAAGTTATCTGATTTTCTTGAGTTAATAATTTCTATAAAAGGAAAAATCATGTATAGAGAATTTATTGTCCTAGAAATAGGATTAAAATGGACTTCAACAAGTTTTATTTAAGAAAATCTAGCAAGTATCAAACAATAAATAAGTTGTGATATGAGACTACAAGCATCACATACACGAATTAAAAGAGATTATAAAAAATATATCATTAGCGGGTGGGAGGATTTAAAGATGAATTGCAAGAAAAATAAACCTAAACAGCAAATAATCATAAGAACAAAATTTTACAGCTTAAAATCTCGGGAAAAAAAGCATAATGACGTCCAAAGCATACCTGATCAGCAAGATCATATATCAACTTTGAATCTTCCCCGTATTTTCCCATAAGAGTTTCCCTAAGCTCAAAAACAGGAGTGTCAAGGCCCACTGCACCGTGCATCTTGAAAACGTTAACAATGATTGAAAATGCGCGCTCCCTTATGGCCATCTGATCTTTTGCAAAGTCACGGGTTCCCTGTAAAAAGGGTGGCATGAGGTTACATGCAGAAAGAAAAGCTTCACTAGTTCTTTATTTGTTAACCTGGAGATTAACTTAAAATGCTTAGAAACATTAATCTTGAGAAACCTTTCTTGAGATAACAAAGGCTAAAAGGTTGGACTGTTTTCTCCAATTGTGCTTCAACAATATACACAGAAGTTGCATTTCTCCTAAAAGTACGATATGATCAGGTGATTGTAATATCGACCCAGCTATAAAACGTTTGAGAGAAACAGCAACACTCAAAAGAGGGGAAAAGACTTGAAACATTGTAGCACATTATGGACAATACAACTTCCAAGTCACTTCAGAATACTAGCATGTAGGAGCAAAGATGTAACTCTATATTAAAAGACAAAAATTAGCTGTTACACCAAATAGAAGGATGTCAAGACATTACAGTTCAAGCAAAGATACACACACAGACAGATGGAGTACATAATGAAAATCATAATAGTTGTGGTGTGATTTAGAAGGGTATATTGAGCCCATAAAGCTTAAATTTGTAATTTAAAATTTTCAACTAAGAGGCTCGGATACTGATGCATACAGGACACAATAACACATCAACACATAGCAATTTCTTAAAAGGTACACACAAATAGCAACGACACGGGCCAATAACTGCATGACACAACTTTACTATGTAAGTGTCAATGCTACATAAATTTTCTAACATCTAACATGAATCAAAGATCGTGAATTTTGCCTGTTTGAATAAGCTCTACTGCTGTAGAAGTAATGATGCTCATGTTTTCTGCATATATCATAATGTACATAGAAAATTTTCTTTTCCAAATTGGAATTGATCACGATTATATGGCAACACTATGATATTGTAGATCTATGAATTTAACTACAATAAACTTGCAACATATGAAATTTGTAGTGACTTTTCCTTAATATTAATGGCTATGCAAATGTGCCACAGTTCAGTTCAAGCAAGATGAAGATCACGACACGCGCTAATGTGATTTCTAAGTTTAGCAAAAGATATGCAAATCACAATGGGGGCCTGTCTTTCAGATATTTAGTGTTTCCTACAAAAAAAAGACAGAAATGATTCCAACATGTGCGAAGTATGTAAGACTTCTAATAACTAAAACAATATTATTTTTGGACCAAATATTCATAAGCAACTTCTCAAATGAAAATCATGGTCCATAAGCAACAAGGCAAACAAAAAATCCCTGATATTAGTGGCAAACTCAAATTTCCTGATATTAGCAGTGCTTACTTTCGGAATTTTTGGAAGTCTCCTGCTGTCATTGCTCTCAACTATCTCCTTCAGTATACTCAACAGGGAATCAAGTCCACTGTCCTGGGGATCAAAATACAACAAAAACCGACCTGCCCAATCAACCAAACTAGCAACATTTTCAACAGATGCCTCATTCTTGCCCATTGATTGGTCTTTAAAAAGCTGCCTTACAATGGAAGTTCCCCTCCCTAAAGTCTTCTTCTTTTTCTTCTCATTCTTTTTGTCACCCTTCACATTTTCTCCATTCTCTTTAATGCTTGCTGTAGGACCAACTTGATGTTTTTCAATTGACTCATCGATATCAAGGATGAACAAAGCCACTGCTGACTCCCAAGCAAGAATCTCTCTAAACTTCATCAAGAGTTCAGACACACAATGCAAAACTTCAACATAAGCCTTTTCAGTAATCAAGTGGAAACTTTCTCCAAACTTGTCAAAATTTGGACAGCCCTTCTCAAAAGTTTCCACCACCTTTGCTTGTAGTTCCTGATCACTGATTGATGCAATAGCCATTCTTGCTCGGCCTAAGCTACTTTCACCCAAAGACTGAATAGACATTGCAAGACGCCACACAGAGTCAACAAAAGACTTCTCTTTTCCTTGAATCCCAACTCCAACCATCTCCCTCACCTTCACAACCGAGTTCAATTCCACCCTAACTCTTGAATGCAGAGACCTAACAGCGTCTCTGAAGCTACCATGAACAGTTGGAATCTCGGCAAACATTCCTGACTTGACTTTGTCAGCGAGCTTCGATTCAGACAACAAAACCTTCATATCTGCCGCCACATCAGTTTCGTCCTTATTCGAAAACCCATCTCCTGAAACCGTAAAATCAAATAACTTCTTGTCAACCTTAGCTGCCTCACAAGACAGAGCTGCAACAGCGTCACACAACCTCACAAAAGCCGAAGAACAGCAATCCAGGACCGCGCAAATCCCAATAAAAGCCGCGAAAGAATTCTCCACTAGTCCAATCTCCTCGCTAGTAACCCCAATCTCATCGAGATTCTTGTTGTTCAACCGGCAGAGAGAGTTCAGAAACCCTAAAGACGATCCGAAGTCTAGGGTTTCGTGCCCTCGCTCCAGGTTTAGGGTCTCTTCGATTAGGATGGGGAGAACCGGGCGAATGTTGGAATCGGAATGAACAAGTTTGTTCAAGAAGACAACGAGGGCCGCCCGAGATTCTTCTACGGTTAGCAATTTAGGGTTTGCTGATGGGGTTTTGGGGAGAGAGATTAGAGAGGGTTTCTTGGATTGAGAGAGCTTCTCCAAAGCTGAAGAATCAATCTGGACCGTCGATAAGCCCTTGGAGATCAAGTAGACTGAGAGAGGAGAGAGAGAGGAGCCCTTACCGCCGACAGTGACGACGGAGGACGCCATGGATGAAGATTAGAGAGCTCCGAAGCGCGCAAAATGGTGCAAAGCTTCGAAACCCTAGAAGCCCCTACCAAAAAACTGAACGTAGACTGTGCTATCAACTAATGGGCCGGTACCTGGACTGGATTTGGGTTCGTTCTGGTTTTGTGATCGGCCCAAAGTAGGGTCTATTAAGACTGTAGAGGTTTGTTCAGGACTGGCGCTTTATTTAGTCCCACATCGGGAGGCATAAGAGATTGCGGTCTCTAAAGTAATATATAATAGGAGGAAAAGGGGATGGCAAAGGGCACGCAGCTGCGTGGTGAGCACAGAGCGAACTATTCTTTCGCCTTTTACTAAAGAATACCGTGTGCTCGCCACTCAAAGCAGCATACGCCACTTTTTGGAGGGTTGCTCTTTTCTTAGGAAAAGGCCCCAACAACTCCCAATTTAAATTTTTATCCTTTTAGCCATGAAAATTTGGTGTTTCTCATATCTTTTGTTGTTGTTGTTCCTCGTATTTGCATCTTTTGTCAATTAAAACCTCTGAGAATTTGGATATTACTATTAATAGTGATTGTTTCTATAAAATTTACAGTCTAGCAAATTTACCTAATTTGTTATTTAGAATTTTAATAATTTGCTTTGTTCTTCCTGATTTCCACGGAGCGCTGGTCAATTGTTTGGTGTGGGGTCAAGTGTGTCAGCTTTGCTGTAGAAAAAGAGGATTAATGATAATTAAAACTATTTGTGACTATTCAATCTCAATAACGCAAATATCTTTGTTACAAGATTACTAGTGATTGTTCAGCCAAAAGGGAAAACCATAAAATATAGAGAACTTTATTATTCTTTTTTTTTAAAGGTAAATCTCTATTAAATTTTCTATCCCAAGATCCTTTTATTTGGCACATGCATAAATTTTAGTAGAGCTAGCTAAGAAGACAACCACATTACACCTACTTTCAATGCTACTCATATCGATAAGGAGTTTTTCATAATTCAGAGGGACATAAAATCATACTTAAGGCACATTAGATTAAGCAGTCTTTCTCTAAATCATTATTTTCTCAACGGTGGGAGACTAAGTCATTCCACTCCTTTAAAAGGAGGTAAAAATTAGGATACAGATATAACACAGAAAAGAGTATCATGTATACTTTTAAAATTTGTGTGTTGTACGCTTTGAGTTCAGATCAAAAATTTGATGTGTGTTTTTTGTGTGCGTAATATTGTGGTGGAGATTTTCTAACACAATTGATCGAACACCACAAGTAAATGGATCTCAGTTTTTCTATGATAATTGATGATTTCAGCACAGTAACAGACGAAGACAAAGGTTTTTTACGTGAAAATCCTAATTGAAAAAATCACGAAAAGGAGGAGAGAATTCACTATGGTCTCTAGGTTATAATGAATTCTACGGAATATTTTGGTGTTTACAACTTCTCATATGCGATCTCTTTTCTCGATGATGTCCAGGTGCATAAATACCATGTAGTGTTGTGATTGAGAACGTGGATATTTTGGGGCTCCATAACCACATGATTTGCACATTGTGATTTTTTTCATAACTATACCTTATTGTTGAGATTTTCTCCACTCGAAAGATATAATGTTGTGATTTTTTTCATTTTCAGATAATAGCGCTTGATTGCTAGTATTGATGTGCAGAAATATCCACCACTATCCATAACTGTCCCCACTGAAATAGTGGCGTTGAAACATATAAAACGTAGGGATAATCTGACAGCGTAACCGACTCTGTGAATCGGGGATCCTGTCGCTGAATTGTATCCAGCGTGGAGGCGGGAATCTCCGTGGAGGGCCTTTGCTGTGGGGTCGGGGCTTCCGACTAGTGGGATGGTTCCGTCCGAGTTGAATATCCGAGCGAACAATCCTGAATAGATGTGGTCAGAAAGGGACCTGTGAATTGTAAATGTCGGAGAGGGACCTCAGGTCGGAGAGGGACCTGACAATTGCAGATGTCGGAGAGGAACTTCGGATCGAGTGTGGATTTGGGGCAAGATCCAAGGCTTTCTCCTTAGACCCGCAATGGTCTAGCTGATATGTTAAGTTTATTGTTCTCTTCAGATGCTTCTGATGTGATGTGGCACGTGACACGATCATGACGAGGGTCAAAATCT
The DNA here is from genome assembly GCA_038442645.1 of Agave tequilana. NCBI lineage: Eukaryota > Viridiplantae > Streptophyta > Magnoliopsida > Asparagales > Asparagaceae > Agave > Agave tequilana. Next base: position 50,442 of record JAVJIF010027654.1, on the reverse strand, counting down.
GACCACTACAGATGTCCCCTGCTCTTTCAATTACCGAAGTCGCGGGAGAGGAATCGGAAGAGCAAAGTTGATAGGAGCTAAATCGCCTGTATTTTTTTCAAAAATGTTCACACAAGAATGTGACACAATCTTGTATTGCTCATGTTAAATGTGATCGAGTAATGTAATCTGAATGGAAAGATTTAGAATAAATATTTGTATTTGGAATGAAAATGTTTGCATGAATCTTACTTGATTTATTTTACCATTTGTTTCGTTTGGAATTGACTCCCGTCTCCTCGGAGTGCTTGTCTTTGACTCCGGAACATTTGACTTGGCGTGTTAATGGTTTTGTATATTTGTTCTTCTCCCGAATGGGGGTAGTCCCATCAGTGGTACCTGTAAATTTTATCCTCCGAGTGGGAGAAATTTCAGCTGCGGAATTGGGCCTCAGAGAGGAGAAAATTCTTGGTGCAAAGTCGGGATGGCATGTGCTTCCGAGTGGGAAAAATCCCATCAACGGAACCACAAAGCCAGAACTCTAGAGGGGAAATCCCTGCGGCAGAGTCTGGACTCTGAGTGGGAGAAATACCACATCAGAGTAACATGGATGTATATAGGCGAACTCTTTTTGCTGCCTCCGAATGAGGGACATCTCATCCCGATTAAAGAACAGGGGTCAGAAGTAGTAGTAAGATGGACATACAAACATGCAATGTAACATTCTTAAAGAAAATGTTAGATGCATAAATAATAAGGGGGTAAATCAGATTGTATTTATACGGCTTTTGCCTATATGAGACTAGTACATTGAGGGGATAATCTAAACAATATAACTCCTATAAATATACCCTGTGTCCCACGTAGTCGTTGACCATGTATACACAATCCGAGTTGTCCAAGTGAGCATTTAAATTTCAAGCATGTGTAACGCTCAATAAAGGTGTTACTTGAAGTTTTCTTCCTCCGGAGAGCGTCCGACCCGTAACCACTCGGGACTAGTACGTCAAGGAGATAATCCAAATAAGAAAACTCTCATATATATATCATATGTCATGAGTAGTCATGGTCCCAGACGACCTGCGAAAAGGATCTGAGGTGGAGATGTCACCCAATGACAGATTTGATGCATCAACTGCGAGTTGGGCCCCCAAATTAATTGGAGTGATGATTTCATACCTCCGAGTGGGAGTAAACTGTAATACCCCGTTCCCGGAATACGTACTTAGTTGCGTATTCAGTTTTTCGATCGTATTTTTCGATTTACTTCCTGTATTTGACCGATTTCAATTTTAAAAATCATTTTCCAATATTATATATTTTCTATGATTTTCTGGAATTTTCCTGAATTTAATTAAATATTTTCAAAACCGGTGTCGACCAGTGCCGCTGATCGATTCTCGGATTTTTAATTCACAAACAGTTAGGAATTTCTAGAAGGTCCTTTAGACTTTATTTCTTAGAATCATATTTTCTATCTAAATACTTTTTCTGAGAATTTTATAAATTTATGAAAATTCCAACGGAGTCGGTAGATAACTGATTCCGGGATTTTTAGTTTAAAACTATAAATTATTTCTTCAAACAAATTTCACCATGAGTCTTAAAATATTACTCTTGATTTTTTGTAAAATTTACGAGTCGTTCCGAGATACTTGAATTTCGGACGATTTCGGTATTTTCCGAAATGTTTTCCGTACCCTCGACTTAAACCCGGGAATCCATGTTTTCAATATTTTCTATTTTTAATTCCAAGAGAATATCTTCATTTATAATTTCTTTTCCTTATTCCTTTTTCTTAATTTCCTTCCTTCCTCCACAACCACAAGCTTTTCCATTTTCCAAAATTCCAAATTTTTCCAAAATTACAACCTCCACTCATTCCCACCTACTTCCTCATTTAATGCATCTCTTGCTCTCTCTCTCCCATGGCCAGCCAAGTGGCCAAGAGAGGGACACTCATCCCCTCCCCTATTTACACAAAACCCCCTCTCAATTACCTTATTTACACCTCCTTTACAAAATCACAATCCTATATAAACTTTCCTTTACATTTCTATTACTCTTTTCTTCACTTCAACAAAGAATTAGCCTTCACCATCTCCTCCTCCATCTCAACCTCAACCACCTGCTTCCAAAACAACACCACAAGATCATCATCTCCACCTCAAGCAACCATTTTGGAACTTGGATCGTAGCTTTCTTCGCCGCCAAAGATCACCTTGGTGCTATTCGTCGACAACGATCTTATCGAGTGCGTAAAGCTTCGATTAACCAATCCTAGTGAGTATTTTTACTCACCAAGACTTGATCAACCCCTAATATACTTGTATCTTCATATCTTGTATACATATGTCATCAAAATCATGTTTTTAGACCATCAAACACAACCACCAGAAATTCTGTTCTGTATTCTGTTTCCCCACGATTAGTCGACTTGACTTAGGAATTAGTCGACTAACCCATCTATTTTTGAAACGTAACCTTTTCTGGAACACAGTTTTAGTCGACTAATTCAGACTGTTAGTCGACTAGAAACCACTATTAGTCGACTAACCTTTCCTCCCTAGTCGACTACTTTTTCCTGAAATACAACATCAACTCTCTGTATCCCAGATTTAGTCGACTTAAGTATCTGTTAGTCGACTACCCTTCTCCCTAGTCGACTAACTTTCCCTGAAACAGAATCTCAACTCTCTGGAACCCAGTTTTAGTCGACTAATTCAGACTGTTAGTCGACTAGAGACCCCTATTAGTCGACTAACCCTTCCACCTAGTCGACCAATTTAGGCTGTTTGTTATAGTTGATTTCTTTTCTGAATTTGGATCGTACCCTTGATACATATGTGATATATTATCCTTGTTTATGCTTCATAACTGGTACTTCATGACATGTTACTTGATGGACATTACTTCTTGTTACTCCATGACTTATTATTGCGTAGTCTCGTTCCATAACTTGTTAATGAATGAATATCACCACTTATCATGCCATCACTTGAACCAAGCATGATACACTTGACTTTTGTATAAAATGGACCAACTTATATTGGGTCGGGGGAAAACATGCGGATATCGATATGTGTTCGTGTTTACAGTGGTTTTTAGGAATGTTGTGCAACTCATGTTCCGGTCTGACCTGTGGGCCACCAGGGGACCGAGGGGAGTGCTTGCTCCCTCCTTACTGGTACCATCATGATAAGGGCATACATAAGTCCCTCCTGTTAGCCTAGCGGCTGGCTTCCGTCACCAAGTAACGGAACAATCCTGGACCGTTATCCCGGGCATGTACGGGATCCACTGTAAACATAGTTCGTCGATACAACCGCTGGTTTCCAATAACAACCTTGCTTTACTAGGATATGGATCTATGTGCGCTGGGACGCTGGGTCACATAGCTAGATATCACAGTGAGACGAGTAATAATAATAATAGACTCTAACTGTGGATTTATTGTATTCTGACTTTTACTCTTTATGCTTCCATTACTTGTTGATTGGTATTCATTATACTGTTCTAACTCTCATATTCTTGTTCTCCTAGCCATTTGGCCGTAGCCTGTTCATTGTTGGGAGGTCCTGACTCCCTTGGATTTGTATGTTCAGGTTCCGAAGCTTGGATCGAAGTGGAGCCATCCACAGAAGATCGAGCTTTCTTTAGTGAGCAGGCCGATTAGCTCCAGTCTTTGTGCCAGATCCCTCTTTTTGACTCACGGGATCTTCATCCTACTCATGAGCATTTTGTATTTATATTGTATCTTTTGCTTTTGAACTTGGTTGTGATAAAAGATACATGTAATGTGTAATATTTTATCATATTTGGTGATGACTTGTACTTGTACTTTTATGTTGGCATATGTATGGATATCACGCTTTGTCGTGTACTCTGATTCTTGTTGTACTTATTGCTTAGCGTATATGCGTGGGGGCATTTTCTGACCTACGTATATACGTCGCAGTGACGTCTCCGTATCCGTAGGATCGGGGCGTTACAGGTTGGTATCAGAGCCTAAGCTCTCACACCTATAGTACAATCAAGTAGCAAATTAATGAAATTTGCTATTGCCAACTACAACGTACAAAGTTATCTAGTCCTTCTTGATCCCTTCCTGATTCCTTCCCTTGTGTCCTAAACTCCTTCCATTTTTCAATTCCAGTTATCTTATCCCAATTCGGTATGGAGAGAAGGTCGGGTCGTAGCAACTCTGGACAAACATCAAATGGACCCACGGGAGAGAATGTCGATATTCTGAGGGTCATTTAGACAATGATGGAGAATCAGCAACAACAGACGGAACTTCTTCGGCAAGAGTTAGCAGCTCCAAAGGAACAGAGGCCGGGAAACATTTCAGACTTCAGACGGCTGCAACCAGCCATATTCACGGGTGAAGAGAAACCCTGGATGCTGAGCAATGGCTGACGGATACCTCAGACTTGTTGAATGCAGCTCGAGTTCATAAGGAGAATCAGGTGGAGGTTGCTAAGATTCAATTGAAGGATATAGCCAGAACATGGTGGCTAGCTGAGGAGGCAATATTGGAGAAGCCTGTCACCTGGGACACATTCTCCAAGAGTTTCTATAACAGATTCTTCCCTGCCACTGCTCAGAAGGACATGGAAGAGCAGTTCATCAGACTTCAGCAAGGGAATAGATCCGTGGATGAGTATGCCGCGGATTTCTCAGGCTTAGCCGTTTTGCTCCGTACATGGTAACTGATGAGGAGAAGCGGGCTAGTAGGTTTCAGCAGGGCTTGCAGATGGACATCCAAGTTTTCCTAATGCCCCAGCAGCTGAAGACTTATTCAGAAGTTCTCACCATAGCTCGAGAGGTGGAGCGTGGGCTAGAGAAGAAGCAAGTGAACCAGATGAGGAACCAGGCCATGAAGAGGCCATTTCCACCTATGGGAAGAGGAGGCCCTTACAGAGCAGCAAAGGTTCAGACAGTGAGGCAACCATTCCGACCAGCTCCTTACCAGACGGCTCAACCACTTTCTTTCTGCAGTTATTGTCAGAAGCCAGGCCACATTCGACAGACTTGCCGTAGGGCAAATGGATTATGCTTGGTGTGTGGTTCCCGAGACCATTCCATAGAAGCCTGTCCACACAGGAGAATGGGGGTAGCCGGCCAAGCTTTGCCAGCACTACCGGGACCGAATGGACAGAGAGCACTTCCAGGGCCACCGGGACAGAGGAATCAAGGACCGATGATCAGGAGGGTTCCTCCCCCTCCTTCACAGCAAGCTATTCGCCCAGTCCAAAGAGGAGCTAGGACTGCAGCAGGGCGTGGAAGGGGTCAAGCCTTCAATTTGACAGAAGTAGAGGCTGAGACTTCTGAGGAAGTGATAACAGGTAACATCAGGGTGCATTCTAAACCTGTTTTAGCCCTCTTCGATTCAGGTGCTTCACATTGTTTTATCTCAGATCATTTTGTGGCATTGCATTCCATACCTGTTAGATCTTTAGACCACAAATGGGAGATTAGTACTGGGAATGGAGTAGTCATATCTTCTAGAGTTTGTGCTGACTGTCCAGTAGAACTTTGTGGTAAGACCTTGGCCATAGATATGCTCGTACTAGACACCAAAGGGTACGACGTAATCTTAGGCATGACCTGGCTCAGTCAATATTATGCAGTTATTGACTGTAGGGAGAAGAAGATTAATTTTAGAATCCCTCTTCAGCCGGAATTCCAATTTAGTGGAGAAGTGAAGTCTACCAAGAGAAAGACTCGGATGGCTAGTGCAGAGATTCAGAAGGGAATACCGGTGTGGGATGAATTCCCAGAGGTGTTTGCTGAGATCTCAGGACTTCCGCCTGACAGGGTGATTGAGTTCTCTATTGATACTGTGCCTGGAACAGCTCCTATATCCAAGGCTCCGTACAGGATGGCACCGACGGAGTTTGAGATTCTAAAGAAGCAGCTGCAGGAATACTCTGATAAGGGATTGATTCGGCCAAGTACTTCACCATGGGGAGCTCCAGTATTATTGGCAAACAAGAAGGATGGTGGTAAAAGGCTTTGTATTGATTATAGAGGATTGAACAAAGTTACCATCAAGAACAAGTATCCCTTACCAAGGATTGATGATCTGTTTGATCAGCTTCATGGAGCCCGAGTATTCTCTAAATTAGATTTACAATCGGGTTACCATCAGCTTAGGGTGAGGAAAGAGGATATTCCGAAGACGGCATTCAGGACCCGTTATGGCCACTATGAGTTTCTAGTTATGCCTTTCGGAGTCACCAATGCCCCTTCAGTTTTCATGGACTTGATGAACAGAGTGTTCTCGCCCTATTTGGATCAGTTTGTAGTTGTTTTTATAGATGACATCTTGATCTATTCAAAGAGCAACAGGGAGCATGCAGAACACTTGAGGATTGTATTGCAGACTCTCCAGCAGGAGCAGCTTCATGCTAAGAGGAGCAAGTGTGACTTTTGGTTGGACAGTATAGCCTTCCTTGGACACATAGTTTCAGCAGAAGGGATTTCAGTTGACCCCAGCAAAGTCCAGGCAGTGAAGGACTGGCCAATTCCAAAGACGGTGACTGAAATTAAGAGTTTTCTTGGACTAGCCGGATATTACAGACGCTTTGTCCAAGATTTCTCTAGGATTGCAGCCCCGTTGACCAAGCTCACCCGGAAAGGAGAAAGGTACATATGGACAGAGGAATGTACTGCAGCTTTTGAGCAATTGAAGCAGAGGCTCATTTCAGCTCCAATCTTGAGGACTCCCTCAGGAAGAGGAGGGATGGTCATATTCAGTGATGCATCAGGAAAAGGCCTGGGGTGTGTACTTATGCAACATGATCATGTCATAACTTATGCATCCAGACAACTGAAGACTCATGAGCGGAATTACCCAACTCATGACTTGGAGCTAGCAGTTGTTATATTTGCCTTGAAGATCTGGAGGCATTATCTTCTGGGAGATAAGGTGTTGATATACACGGATCACAAGAGCCTCAAGTATATTTTCACACAGAAGGAATTGAACATGAGGCAGAGGCGGTGGCTGGAGCTTATGGCGGACTATGATATTGACTTGCAATATCATCCAGGCAAGGTCAATACAGTACCGGATGCACTGAGCAGGAAACCAGAGAATAGAGTGCTTGTCCAACTTACTCAGCAGAAGGAGTTGATTCAAGACATCATCAGATTGGACTTAATGTTGGTACAAGGAGTTGATAAGGCAGGACAGTTCATGACCTTGCAGATTCAGTCAACATTGATAGATGAGATCAAGGAAGCTCAAAATGAAGATCCCAGATTGCAGTCATTTAGAGCCCAGGTAGAGGCTGGATTGAGGACTGATATCTGTATTCATCCAGATGGTGCATTATATTTTGGCAGCAGGATTTGTGTTCCCCAAGGAGAAGTTCGACAGAAGATTCTAGCAGAAGCGCACAGTTCAGCATATTCCATACACCCAGGGGGAAACAAGATGTATCAAGACTTGAAGAAGCAGTTTTGGTGGAATGCTATGAAGAGGGAGATAGCCCAGTATGTTGCCAAGTGCTTGGTTTGTCAGCAGATAAAGATAGAGCATCAGAGGACGGCTGGACTTCTACAACCTTTACCGATACCTGAGTGGAAGTGGGAGCACATCACCATGGATTTTGTCACGGCATTGCCTCGCAGTCCTAAAGGTAATAATGCTGTGTGGGTAATCATTGATCGCCTCACCAAATCAGCTCACTTCATACCATTCAGGGTAGGTCAGACAACAGAGGTTCTGGCAGACAAGTACATGAAGGAGATAGTTCGTCTGCATGGAGTTCCAGTTAGTATTGTATCAGACAGAGACACCAGATTCAGATCTCATTTCTGGGAAAGTCTCCAAGAAAGTCTAGGGACTCGTCTGAAATTCAGTACTTCATATCATCCTCAGACAGACGGACAATCTGAAAGGACTATCCAGATTCTTGAAGATATGTTGCGGGCCTGCATGATTGAATTCCAGGGATCATGGGAAGACCATCTTCACTTGGCTGAATTTTCTTATAATAACAGCTATCAGGCAAGTATCAAGATGGCACCTTTTGAAGCATTGTACGGTAGGAAGTGTAGGTCACCGATGTGTTGGGATGAAGTCGGTGAGAGGAGACTTTTGGGACGAGAGATCCTGATTCAGACAACAGATAAGGTCAGGATTATCAGAGATCACCTCAGGGCAGCACAGAGTCGGCAGAAGAGTTGAGCAGACACACTGAGAAGGCCATTGGAATTCCAGACAGGGGATCATGTGTTTTTGAAGATATCACCTACAAAGGGAGTAATCCGGTTCGGTACTCGTGGAAAGCTTAGTCCGAGATATATCGGCCCATTCGAGATCTTGGATCGAGTGGGAGATGTGTCTTACAGGTTGGCGTTACCGCCATCTTTGGACGGAGTTCACAATGTATTCCACGTATCACAGCTGAGGAAGTATGTGAAGGATGATAGTCATATCCTGGATCACTCCGAACTGGAACTACAACCGGATTTGTCATACCAAGAGCAACCGATGGCCATTTTGGACAGAAGTGTCAAGTCATTGAAGAACAAAGCCATACCGTTAGTGTTGGTGTCTTGGAACAGACATGCACCAGGAGAGGCCACATGGGAACGAGAGGATGTTATCCGTGAGCGTTACCCTCAACTCTTTACTTCTTGATTGGTAAAACTCTTTCCTTCTATCCTTCTCTACTGTTATCCTTCTTTGCCGTCACCTTTCACTTTATGAAATTTCGAGGACGAAATTTTTGTAAGGTGGATGGATTGTAATACCCGTTCCCGGAATACGTACTTAGTTGCGTATTCAGTTTTTCGATCGTATTTTTCGATTTACTTCCTGTATTTGACCGATTTCAGTTTTAAAAATCATTTTCCAATATTATATATTTTCTATGATTTTCTGGAATTTTCCTGAATTTAATTAAATATTTTCAAAACCGGTGTCGACCAGTGCCGCTGATCGATTCTCGGATTTTTAATTCACAAACAGTTAGGAATTTCTAGAAGGTCCTTTAGACTTTATTTCTTAGAATCATATTTTCTATCTAAATACTTTTTCTGAGAATTTTATGAATTTATGAAAATTCCAACGGAGTCGGTAGATAACTGATTCCGGAATTTTTAGTTTTAAAACTATAAATTATTTCTTCAAACAAATTTCACCATGAGTCTTAAAATATTACTCTTGATTTTTTGTAAAATTTACGAGTCGTTCCGAGATACTTGAATTTCGGACGATTTCGGTATTTTCCGAAATGTTTTCCGTATCCTCGACTTAAACCCGGGAATCCATGTTTTCAATATTTTCTATTTTTAATTCCAAGAGAATATCTTCATTTATAATTTCTTTTCCTTATTCCTTTTCTTAATTTCCTTCCTTCCTCCACAACCACAAGCTTTTCCATTTTCCAAAATTCCAAATTTTTCCAAAATTACAACCTCCACTCATTCCCACCTACTTCCTCATTTAATGCATCTCTTGCTCTCTCTCTCCCATGGCCAGCCAAGTGGCCAAGAGAGGGACACTCATCCCCTCCCCTATTTACACAAAACCCCCTCTCAATTACCTTATTTACACCTCCTTTACAAAATCACAATCCTATATAAACTTTCCTTTACATTTCTATTACTCTTTTCTTCACTTCAACAAAGAATTAGCCTTCACCATCTCCTCCTCCATCTCAACCTCAACCACCTGCTTCCAAAACAACACCACAAGATCATCATCTCCACCTCAAGCAACCATTTTGGAACTTGGATCGTAGCTTTCTTCGCCGCCAAAGATCACCTTGGTGCTATTCGTCGACAACGATCTTATCGAGTGCGTAAAGCTTCGATTAACCAATCCTAGTGAGTATTTTTACTCACCAAGACTTGATCAACTCCTAATATACTTGTATCTTCATATCTTGTATACATATGTCATCAAAATCATGTTTTTAGACCATCAAACACAACCACCAGAAATTCTGTTCTGTATTCTGTTTCCCCACGATTAGTCGACTTGACCTAGGAATTAGTCGACTAACCCATCTATTTTGAAACGTAACCTTTTCTGGAACACAGTTTTAGTCGACTAATTCAGACTGTTAGTCGACTAGAAACCACTATTAGTCGACTAACCTTTCCTCCCTAGTCGACTACTTTTTCCTGAAATACAACATCAACTCTCTGTATCCCAGATTTAGTCGACTTAAGTATCTGTTAGTCGACTTGTAGTCACTGTTAGTCGACTACCCTTCTCCCTAGTCGACTAACTTTCCCTGAAACAGAATCTCAACTCTCTGGAACCCAGTTTTAGTCGACTAATTCAGACTGTTAGTCGACTAGAGACCCCTATTAGTCGACTAACCCTTCCACCTAGTCGACCAATTTAGGCTGTTTGTTATAGTTGATTTCTTTTCTGAATTTGGATCGTACCCTTGATACATATGTGATATATTATCCTTGTTTATGCTTCATAACTGGTACTTCATGACATGTTACTTGATGGACATTACTTCTTGTTACTCCATGACTTATTATTGCGTAGTCTCGTTCCATAACTTGTTAATGAATGAATATCACCACTTATCATGCCATCACTTGAACCAAGCATGATACACTTAACTTTTGTATAAAATGGACCAACTTATATTGGGTCGGGGGAAAACATGCGGATATCGATATGTGTTCGTGTTTACAGTGGTTTTTAGGAATGTTGTGCAACTCATGTTCCGGTCTGACCTGTGGGCCACCAGGGGACCGAGGGGAGTGCTTGCTCCCTCCTTACTGGTACCATCATGATAAGGGCATACATAAGTCCCTCCTGTTAGCCTAGCGGCTGGCTTCCGTCACCAAGCAACGGAACAATCCTGGACCGTTATCCCGGGCATGTACGGGATCCACTGTAAACATAGTTCGTCGATACAACCGCTGGTTTCCAATAACAACCTTGCTTTACTAGGATATGGATCTATGTGCGCTGGGACGCTGGGTCACATAGCTCGATATCACAGTGAGACGAGTAATAATAATACTAGACTCTAACTGTGGATTTATTGTATTCTGACTTTTACTCTTTATGCTTCCATTACTTGTTGATTGGTATTCATTATACTGTTCTAACTCTCATATTCTTGTTCTCCTAGCCATTTGGCCGTAGCCTGTTCATTGTTGGGAGGTCCTGACTCCCTTGGATTTGTATGTTCAGGTTCCGAAGCTTGGATCGAAGTGGAGCCATCCACAGAAGATCGAGCTTTCTTTAGTGAGCAGGCCGATTAGCTCCAGTCTTTGTGCCAGATCCCTCTTTTTGACTCACGGGATCTTCATCCTACTCGTGAGCATTTTGTATTTATATTGTATCTTTTGCTTTTGAACTTGGTTGTGATAAAAGATACATGTAATGTGTAATATTTTATCATATTTGGTGATGACTTGTACTTGTACTTTTATGTTGGCATATGTATGGATATCACGCTTTGTCGTGTACTCTGATTCTTGTTGTACTTATTGCTTAGCGTATATGCGTGGGGGCATTTTCTGACCTACGTATATACGTCGCAGTGACGTCTCCGTATCCGTGGGATCGGGGCGTTACATAAACCTAGCAGTTGAGTTGACATCTGTGTGGGAAATCCCACAATGGAGCTGCCTCCCGAGTGGGGATAATTCCATCATTGAAATATGGATGACAGCTCCCAAGCAGGGTGGTATCTCCCGCATCAGAATATGAATGGAAGGATCCCGGCAGATAGAAGCTACCGGGGGTTCATCTGTTCGTAAGTCCAGACGAGGGGAGCCCGTAAGCTAGTGCTTGTGCTCCAAGTTGAGAAAATCCCATCAGCGAAATATCAAACGGGGGTTTTGAGAGGGAAAATCCCTGCAGCAGATTAGGGACTCCGAGTGGCGAAAATCTCACAACGAAGGATATCGACTCTCGTAGGATAGCTGAGAGATCATCCGTGGGCATGTCTGCTTTAACACTTTCGAGTAGGAGAAATCCCATCAACGGAGAACTGACTCCAAGTTAGGGAAATCCCATCAGCGGATATTGCTTGGCCGCTTCCGAGTGGAGGAAATCCCATCATCGAAGCGTGTGGATTGGATGGCTGGCACTGCTTGGATATATTGCATTAGTTGGATGTAATGCGGTAGTTAAGATCATAAAACAACATTTTATTCATAGTCAGGAATGGAATATATGGAATGGGAGTTGGAAGAAAATACGCTTCGTTCATCTAGAGTCGTGTGGTCAATCGATCGCCTTGTACTTGATATCAAATGTTGCAGCTAGGAAGGCTGTGCCCCTAACGATTCTGATGGCATTTCCCTTGGGTGTTTCGCCCTTGATGGTACGCTTCTTTGGGGCCATTGCTGATATGGTAGAGGCTTTTTAAAGAGGGTTTTTGGGGTTTTCTGGGAGAGATCTCGAGTGTCAGAACTTGGATCTCAATGAAAGCACCAATTTATTGTAGAAATTTTCTGATATAATTGATGTACAGTCGACCTCATACCACGAGCGAATGGTCTCTCAGTTTTCCTATGATAAATGAAAACGGAGATAGAGGATTTTTACATGGAATTCTTAATTGGGAAAAGTCATGAAGATGAGGAAGATAATTCACTATGGTCTCAAAGTTACAATGAATTCTATGAAATATTCTTATGTTTACAACTTCTTGGATGCGATTCCTTTTCTCGATGGATGTTCGGGTGCATAAATATCATGTAGCGTTGGATATTTTAGATCTCATAACCACATGATTTGCATTTTGTGATTTCTTCATAACTGCTCAGATAATAGCGCATGATTATTGAGATTGATATGCAGATATATCTGTCACTATCCATAACTTTTCTCACTGAAATAGGGACACTAAAACACTTAGAATGTGGGGATAATTTGATGGCGTAACTGACTCTGTGAATCGAGGAATCATGCCGCTAAGTTGTATTCAGCGTGGAGGCGGGAGTCTCCACAGAGGACCTTTGCTGTGGGGGTCAGGGCTTCCGATTAGTTGGATAGTTCCGTTCGAGTTGAATATCTGTGTGAAAGATCCCCGATAGTAATAGTCGAAGAGGGATCTGACAACTGTTGATGTTGAAGAGAGACCTCGGGTCCGAGAGGGGCCTGGCAATTGTGGAAATCAGAGAGAGACCTCGGGTCAGAGAGGGACCTGGCAGTTACGAATGTCGAATAAGGACGTCGGGTCAAGAGTGAACTCGGGACAAGGTTCGAGGCTGTCTCCTTGGACCCGCAATAGTCGAGTCGGTATGTCGAGTTTGTTGTTCGCTTGAGATGTTTCTGATGCGGTGGGACACGTGTCACGATCTTGACGAGGGTCAAAATCTGACCACTACAAATGCACATCAAACTCAAATCACAAATTAGCAAATCTTTTAATGGCCAAAAATGCTAAAACAAAGCCGTTGCTAATTATTATTGCATATAACTAGACGAAAATGATATATCATAAAAAGAAAAAAAGAGAAAAGAAAAGAAAATACATGGGATGAAAGACAATGACCTTACGTTCATATTTGTTCCTTGATCAATAAGATTATAAATTTGCTTTTTGATTGTTTCCCTGGTTGATAACTAATACGTGATTCCTGAGTTGATACTTGGTAACTCGGTAAAAATACATGTTTTATTGTCTTAATCTTCCAACAGTGCGAATATCACTTACTATTTGTTTCAAAGCACAACCTAGATGTAGGCCGGTCAATGTGACCCACATGATAATTTGTTTGATTTTGAAATTGGGTTTACTTGGGTCCAATCATTTAGGTCATGTTTAACGAGTGCAATTCGAATTTATTCAGAGCACTTGAGTTCGTTTATTTGGATTCAATTTAAATATTAAGTGGTTTTGTATACATATTTATTTATTATTCAAAACTATTTGTGAGCATGCAGATAAATCCTTGCAGGCTTAGTATTCTTGATGTTCATATATGATTGGTGTATTTAATTAGCATATTCGATTCAATTATTTGAATATTTGATATATTTTTTTTGCAGTAGATGTTGATTGTAATACTATAAAATTGTATATTTTTATTTCAAAAATAAGTAGATTTGTATTTTGTGTGACTGCTATGCTTTTGCTATTTTCCTAAGCATTCGATTGGCAACATAGGGTCCGTTTGTTTTCCCCGCAAAAAGTCGCAAAATCTCAAGTCGTAAAACCTCTTTTCTATTTTTCGCTGTTTGTTTCGCTGCAAAACAACTTGCAAAATACAACTCTCATTTCCCATTTGCAGTTGGTACAGTTAAATTTGTGGTCGTGTAAACCTCACTTTTACGCTCACATTTTCCCACTTGTTAATTTTGTGGTCATGTAAATTCTACTTATAGTACACTTGTAGTCCCAAAGCAGTTACTTGATAATCAATATATAATTTAATATTATTAAATATTTAATATTTTTAATATTTTTAATAGTGATTAATTTCTTATCTAATTATTTTATATTTGTATTTTTAGTTTTTTATTATTTTTAATATTGTTTTAATATTTAATATTTAATTATTTTTAATAGTATTTATTATATTTAATATTGTTTATTTAATATTATAATAATCTTAAGTATTTTATAATATTATAATATTATAACTATATTTTATTATTTTTCTTAATATTTTTTTAATATTTATGTTTTATTAGTATCCTTAAAATTTTATTAATGTTTTTTATATTTTCTTAAAATTTTATAATTATTTATTTAGTTAATATTTTAATAATATTTTATTAATATTATTGTTCTAATGAAAATATTAATATTTTATCTCAAATTTATTAGTACAATTTAATTTTCAATAGTATATTTAATTTAATAGTATTTATAATATTTAAATCACTGCTACAGTTAATTTTGTGGCCAACTTTTTCGCTTACACTTTTAAGTTATCAACCAAACACCGTAAAACACATATACTTTCTCATTCACACTTTCACTTTACCAACCAAACACCGTAAAACACAATATACTTTTCCATTTACAATTTCACTTTACCAACTAAACACTGTAAAACACAATATATTTTCTCTGCTACAGTTCACTTTTTTCATTCTCATTTTACGACTTGCGACTTGCGACATTTTGCGACGAAATAAACAGGCCCATAATGTTAACAGTGAAGAAATGAAGTCTCACGCAATTGTATCAAAGAAATGATATATGTGTGAAAGTTTACAAATGCATTAATTAGCGTGTGTGACCGTTCAAGCTATCCTGACAAGGCAAAACTCTGCAACCATGCATCTTTCTTTCTAGCCATTTATTAATTCTACTTTTTATCTTTCAGTTCAAAAAACCCATTTTTCTAGCTTTTCATAAATAGTTTTACAAGTTTCATTTCATACGAGTTCTTAAAAATATTAGAGGAAACTAGGCAAGATTGAGTTTATATGAAGTTTTCTAAAAGTATGAATGGAATATTGTATTTTTATATAAAATTCCTTAGAATATGAAAGAAATATTGTATTTGATGCTTCCATCAAATAAAAAACACATAAATAACACAACTAAAAAGATGATAAAGATTTTACTAATACAAAATCACGATTCTTGAGCAAGCATGGAGGAGTCATAATCCCCCAAAAGTTTTAGAATTTCACAGTAACAATTAAATTGATATTAGTTTGGCAGGTGTAACGGAGAATTTTGTCTCTTCAAATTTCTTTTAATTTCTTAAGCTGAAGTATTTGTTCTTTATGATTCTTGAACAATAAAAATTTATTTATGCCTAACTAAATTAAATAAATTAACAGTGAATGGTTTCTTCAAGATAATTTTTCATAATTAAAATAAGAGTTTTTTAGATATACTCCCTAAATCTTTTATATTTAGAAATTTACCTCCTGATATCTAATTTACCCTCTAATTTTTTGATTGCTAAAAACTTACCCCTGCTGTTAGTTTTTAAATGGAATAAGACTAAATTTATACCTAATGTTTTAAAAAGGAAATTAAAAAAGAAAGAAAAAAAATAGAAAAGAAGGGGTGGTGAGATGACGATCCCCTTCTATTCCTTCCCATGCCATTTCTTATCATTCTCCTTCGTCGTCATTCCACTTTCATCTCTATATCGTTACTGTACTTGCGGTTGCTGTAACAATTGCTCTGTTGCAGTTTAAAGCATTTTTGTTGACAGCTATAGATGGTTGCTAAAATTTCAACTGTTGAATAAGTTATTGCACGTACATTACTCCTATTTTGTTGTCGCTGCAATATGCCTGTTATTCGTCATTTTGATTTCATCTCCATATTGCTATTGCACTTGTGATTTTGCAACATCTGCTCTTCTGTAATTTAAAGTCATACTTGTTAACTACTATAGGTGGTTTCTAATACTTCAGCTGTTGAAGTTATTTTACGTGCATTATTGCTATTTTTTTGTCATTGAAATGTGACTATTATTGTCGTCAACACGACCTTCTTGCTATAGATGTCAATTAATGCAATCTTTGTTTGTCACTACTGTTGCAACAAAAGAATAGAGAAGAACAAAGTGTATGTGTATGGGCGCGCACTCGTGGGGGTGAATGAGGAGAAGTGAAAGGAGGAGAGAGAGCATCATGTGAAAAAGGAGGAGATGAGAGGGAAAGAGAGAGAATACATCTCCAATAGGGGGAGAGAGGGAGAGAAGCATGAGAGAGAGAGAGAGAGAGACTTGTAGGTAGCACCCTTGAGGTATTTTCAGGTAAAAATGTTAAATTTATATGGTGTTGTTTGGCCATGTGATAAGTGCTAATACAACACATGAAAAATAAGTGTTGATTGAGGGATAGTTATAGAGCATCTGCAATTTACCCTTTTTGTCTTTTGTCTTATTTGTTGAGATATGCCACAAAAGAATTAACATATCACTCATTATCATCTTTTATCTATAAAATTATTTTATCAGTATGACAAATTATTGGAGACTTGTAGCGAGAAATCAAATTTGCAAGATATACATGCAAAGGGTATTTTTGTCATAATGAAAAAAATGCTACCAAAGGGGCATAATATCAAACTCTTTTAAATTCGAAGGGTGTACATGTAAGTGGAGTCCTTTGGGAGGTTCACAATCAAACAGTGAGGGCACTGTTTGGTGTTGCTTGAACTAGTAGATTAGTATACCACCGTGGTTAGTGAAAAATCGACTAACGACGACTAAGGTGTGGGGGTATGAAGAGGAGGATGAGCTGGAGAAAGAAGAGGAGGAAGAAGGAAGGAAGAAGAAGGTAGGAGGGTTCGCGCGGAGAGTGGTGGATCAGAGAGAAGGAGGGGAGAGGGGAGGCGTAGAGGGGGAAAATGGGAGCTGGGGGAGACAGAGCAGAGAAAGGGAGGGAGAGGAGGAGAGCGCGAGAGAGAGGGCAGACGGAAAGATGGACGCACACAATTTCTGAAGGAGTCACGGGAGAAAATCTCTCTTACTTCGCTCGGTTAGTTTTGATAAATTCTTTTTGAAAAGAACTTATCCAAAAGCACTTCTCAGGGAAAAAAATATTTTTATAAAATAACTTTTACAAGATTTTTGATGTTGATAATTTAAAATTTTTAAGTTCTTATTAATAAAAAGATAATTTGTTAGAAATAATTTGGATAAATACTAATCTAAGAGAGAGAGAGTATGGAAAGAAAATGTAGAGAATAATAAAAAAAAATCGGGTTGAGGTAGGTCACATTGAAAGATCATGCTAGAGAGAAAAATAGAAGAGAAAATAGTATATCATTGTAGGGTTGCTTCTATTTCTATGGTTAGGAGAAATCAGATTTTTTGGTTCTTCAAAACAAAACCCCGTGACTTATACTTTTTCAAAAAATTCTTTTCCGACTCGATTACTAAACATCTAAACTTTTTCAAAAAACACTTACTTGCTTTAGAAACTGCAAAATTCTTTCTTAAAAGCAATGTCAAACATACTTTTTTAACTTTGGAATGTTTTGGAGGGTATACACACAGAACACCCTTGTACTTTTTTTTTTTTTTTTTTTGAAAATGCTTACAAGGATAAAATGTTTAATATATGAGGCCTTTTGCAAATAACCCATGCGAAAGCTTAAAGTCTATTTGTTTTGTTGTGATTGTAATTAAATTCTTAGGAGCAAATGTGTAACGGGTCCAATCCAAATCCATCACACATATTGGAATTTGGATTCTAAAATTGTCTCTGATAACTTAATTGGTAAGGTATGGATCCCAAGCTAAATCTGACTTTTTTAATAGATCTAGAAATGGATCCTTAAGAATTCATACACTATAACCAAATGAATATACTTATAATTATTTTACTTAATTCAATCTGAATATTCTTTTACACTCTGAACATACGTCACATAAATTTGTTTGGATATCTTTAATATACATAATATTTCTAAATAAATAAAATCACAAAAATATATTTAAGCGGGAAATCTTTCAATTTCTGTATGACCTTTTGTCTTTGGGCCTGTTTGGTTAAGGGTGGAAGTGAGGAACTGAAGAAGTGAGGAAGTGGTAATAGTTCCCTTTGGAACTTGGGAATTGGTTAGTAAGTTTTCTGGTGTTTGGATGTTGTTGGGAAGTGTGGTTTGGAAAATGTTATGTCTTTTCCGGTGTTTGGATGATAATGTGGAAGTAAAAGTGAAAAAGTTGACTACAAAGTTGACCGCAAAATAATATTAAATTAAAAATTAATTAAGAAAAATAAAAATTAGACTGTAATTAGAATGCAAGTGAGATTTACATGAGCAAAAAATTAACTGTTTTGTGCTACAATTTATTACAAATTAGATTTATATGACCACAAAATTAATTGTAGCACTCTGGAAGTGAGGAAAACATTGTGTAAAGGAGAAAAAAGAGAAGGAAAAGAACTTTTTCCATTTTTCTTTTCCGGTGTTTGGATGAACAGCGGAAATGAGAAAAGACACTTCCCACTTCCTCACTTCCATCCAATTCCTTAAATCCAAACAGCCCCAAAATTGTCTTTTTGGGAAGAGAAATATTGAGTTTGTACCAAATCCGATAAATCGTCCAGTGGATCTAACCTTTTTTAGTGGGTTTGGATTCATAGGTGATCCTATGAATTATAATGGATCCGCATATGAATCTCGTTGGATCTCACCCCGAGTCCCACCCGTCCTATATCCCCCACCGAGCCCCTAGGGAACTTAAGCTTGATTCAATTGCGGGTTCGGATTTGGATATTACCCGGATATTTGGATCCGATTATGATCCCATTACCCGACTCTTTCCCGGTGCCAGCATCTCCTTTTGAGTATTCCACAAGAAGCCCAGATTCAACAAAAACCCTCGGCTCCTCCACTTTCCCATTCTTCTGCTTCATCTTCCATCTCGTTCTCCTCCTCCTTCTCCACTCGCCATGTCGGTAAGTATCTCTCGAAACCCTAACCCTATTTTTTAATTTTACCCCTCTTCTCGATTCCGAACTCTCCGACTCCATCGATTTCGTCCAGATCTTCGAGTACAACGGGAGCGCCCTAGTTGCGATGGTGGGGAAGAACTGCTTCGCGATCGCCAGCGACCGCCGCCTCGGAGTCAATCTCCAGACGATCGCCACCGATTTCCAGAGGATCTTCAAGATCCACGGCAAACTCTACATCGGCCTCTCCGGCCTTGCAACCGACGCACAGACGCTGTACGGAACTGTGAAAAAAAACACAATTTGGTTTTCTTTTGGTCGTCGGATTTCTCTGATTTGATTTGTTTCTGATGTGTCCTGGCGAGGGGTTGAAGGTACCAGCGGCTGGTGTTCCGGCACAAGTTGTATCAGCTAAGAGAGGAGAGGAATATGAAGCCCGAGACGTTTGCCAGTCTAGTTTCAGCTATTCTTTACGAAAAAAGGTTCGAACTTTTCTCAAATTTTAATTAGTTTACTCTCTTTTGGTGATAGTTTTGTCCAAGTTTTATTGAAAAATCTTTTAGGCCTACTGAAGTTCAGATTAGTTTCTATTAGAAAGGAATTTCAGTTTGGTTTTGTAGTTTGATATCAAAGGAAGCTCTATGTTTTACTGTCCAAGGCTGCAAGGTTAAAATTGTCTTTTTTAGGTTAATGGAGGGCTCGCTTTAGGGTTTTAGGGAAGCATTAGGATGGAACTTCAGAGTTTCTTTATTGGAAATAGGTTGAATACCTGGGTATTTA
Organism: Agave tequilana; assembly: GCA_038442645.1. Taxonomy (NCBI): domain Eukaryota; kingdom Viridiplantae; phylum Streptophyta; class Magnoliopsida; order Asparagales; family Asparagaceae; genus Agave; species Agave tequilana. The sequence goes on along the minus strand of JAVJIF010027654.1, from coordinate 30,347 downwards.
TCAATCTATGTCTGGCCAGGATGTGATGTTTGTTTCTCAATTTATCTATGGCTTCAATCAGCATGGATTCAAGTCTGATTATCATACCAGATCTATGATTGTCATTGTCTGTTCATAGATTGGTCAGGTTAGGTTATGATTCATCTTCGCCTTCAATTGAGGAGATCAAAGTAGTAGAAAATAGAGATTTGACTCTAAGCAGCATATAATAAGGAGTTTATATCACATAATTCTATCAATATCAGAGTTTTCTTCAAATATTCAATGAAGGAAAGGAAATTATGAGTTCCAAATTAGTGAAATATGATGTTTGGAATTGTTTGTTTGGGATTATCTTTGAACATGGGGATGAGCATGATTTGGAAATTTCCATTGGGTCCAGTTGGAATCCATATGAAGGCTGTTATTCGAGGATAACATACTATTTTGAAATACTTTTTATTTGGACTAAGTTGGCTCAGCTCTGTCCAATGGTCATTCCGTTTTCATTGTGATCCATTTTGGAATTAGGGCCTTGAATTCATCATTTTGAACCCTGATACATTCTAAGTCAAGTTGGAGTCAAATTTGTCTTGTCTTCTTATTGAAGAGGGGTGTGCAAACTTCTATATTGAAGTCTCGAAAATTTTTGAACTTCTGACCAATGTTCAAAATAATGATAATGTAACGATAACATTTTTCCTTTGTCATGTTAAGATAGGTTGTAACGTAATGCATAACGTAGGTTATGCAATTTAATATTTAATCTACACAAACAACAAGCATGAATTATTGATAATATATATTGATTATGTTCAGTTCTACACAAATAAAAACATGAAATTTGAATTCAGTAAGTAATGAAAAGCATGAAATATATCTAATTATATACAACTAATGATATATTCAGTAAGCAATTTATTCATGAAGCAAGCAAATTGCAATTACCATTGGATCAGAATTAAAAAACAATATATCTATCTCTATCTCTGATGTCTCACTGCTTTCTCTGTCTGTTATCTCTCTCTACTCTCTACCCCGCAATCTCTCTCTTATCTCCCCCTCCCTATCTCTCTGCTCTCTCTCCCCGATCTCTCTTTGCTCTCTCCCCCGGATCTCTCTGCTCTCTCTCCCCCTCCCCTCTCTTTGCCATTCTCTCTTCCCCCTCTTTGCCATTCTCTCCCTGTCTCTTTGCTTTTCCCGATCTCGGAAGAGAGCAAGGGAGACATGAAGAGAATAGCAAAGAGGGAGGGAGGGCGAGAGAGCAGAGAGATCCGTGGGAGAGAGCAAAGAGAGATGGGGGAGAGCAGAGAGAGGTCGGAGGGGGGAGAGAGCAGAGAGAGAAATCAGCAGGGGAGATTGGAGAGAGATCAGGGGGAGAGAGAGCGTACTTATGCGATGATGAACCACCGCGATGACAAAGAACCATTGCACCGATGAAGAACCACCAGGTAAGTCTTCCTTTGATTTATTTTTTTTTCGGATTTTTGGGGGATTTTTTGCCCTAGATCGAGAGAGGGAGATAACGAGCGTCAGGCTTTTTTGGAGTTTTTTCTGGGTTTTTTGACCTAGACTGCCCGCCAGCCCCTTAAATACATTGGATTGTTTACGTAACGTACGTTATGAATGTTATGATAACTTCATAATATAACATGTGTTACGGCTCAAATAACGCGCGTTAAAGGGATTTGTGTTATTTGCAACTGTGAAATAACAGGCATGTTTGGATTAATGGAAGTGGGAAGGAAAATGGGAAGTGGGAAAACTTTTTTCCCACTTCCCTTGTTTGTTTTGAACCGAAAATGAAAAAATGAGGAAACCCCTTTTCCTTTTCTTTTTCCCTTTTTCCTTTTACACCTTCCTTTACACTATCATTTTTCACTTTCAGGGTGTTACAGTTAATTTTATGGTCATGTAAACCTCACTTGTAATAAGTTGTAACTTAATGCATTAAATTTTATGTCATGTAAATTCCACTTGTAGTTCAATTACAGTTCAAAAATACCACTTAAGAAATAATATTTAATTTAATATTATTAACTGTGTGGTTAACTTTTCCATTTTCGCTTTCACATTACTAACCAAATACTGAAAAACACAATATATTTTTTCACTTACACTTTCATATTACAGTCAAACACCGGAAAACTTATTTTCAAATCCCAATTTTTCCACTACATTTTCATATTTCCCACTCCCACTTTCCGCTTCCATATTCTTCCCACTTCCATGAATCCAAACACGCCAAACGCAGAACTCGCGTTACGATGTGTAACGCGTTATAAAAACTTGTTTTTTTTGAACATTGCTTTTCACCATGATTTAAAAGCTTGACAATTTTGCCCATGCACTTCATTTTTCATTTTTTTATCATGTCAGAGAACTTCAGCAGGTTAAGAACTCGTCAGTAAACCTAAATGGCACACCAATAACGTAACAAGATGATATTGCTTGTCCACTTCAGTACCATAATTAAAGTGATAAATACATTAAATGCCTAATCAATTATATTGGCATTTGACAACCATGAAACATGGACCAGCCCACCCCCCCCCCCCCCCCCCCCGGCCCACCACCCCAAAAAAAAATGTTGGACCTTTACGAAACACTTCCATACTACGGTTACTTGATATCATTTCCTTTGTCAATGTCACAATCTTGCTTAAAAGGGAGGGGCAAATTCTAAATATTTACAAATTAAAGACTTGAATAAAGTATACAATTTATAGATCAAGTGTAAAATTCACAAACTTGCTATCTGATAAAGGCTTCTAGTCTGCGGGAGTGTGGGGTAGGTATTATTGGATATGGGGGTAGAGGTTATAGACTTTAGTTATCTTACATAACTTTGTGATACAATCCCATTATATATGCTAATAATCTATCTACTGGTGATAGGACTGGGATTGTTTTCATATTGAGAATGGATGTGTTGGGCTATCTGCTGTGAGGGAAGATTGTGAACAAGGATATAATTTGGGGGTTGAAATTCATAAAGAAACTTGAGAAACCTCAACAAATATTTGCATATATCTCGCAGGTCTTGGGTAGATTTTCTTTTCACCATACAGGCTTAGGCTATGGACTACAACTGCTAGCCAGTAGTCACAAGGGCTTACGTGCGCGAGCTGTGTGATGCCTGTTGTAACCAGACTGATGGGTTTCATATATGATTGAGATGAATTCTTTCCTGAATGAACGATCCAATTATTTAACTGCTCCCGGAGCTTATACAGTTACGTTCCTGCCTCATAATATGCCACTCAGAAGCTAATCAGTGTGGGCACCTCCTCCTCATCTGATTTTTTTCATTATTTCTTCACCTTATGCTTTAAGAGTAATGCTAGAAAATCTCTGATCATGGTCCCAACTCTTAACCTTCAAAAAACCTAACCTTCTTTTTGACCTGAGATGATGCTTGTTTTGGGCCATGTTAAGGAATCTTGCCTACATTCGATTGAATTAGACTCTCTCATAAACCTATGTTGCTTGTTATGTTGCCACTTACTGTTACTACTTCTATAGAATCTAATTCTATACTATTGATCTGTCACTATGCAGATTGTTAAGCTCTTGTATTGATCATGATTCTGTGTCTCACTAGTAGATCCAAAAACTCCAAATGTTGGAGACATCTACTATTGACACTACTTGCGTTATCTATCTTGGAAATTTCAGTCTAACTAGTTGAAAACTGGACTTAAAAGTTATGTAAGATTTTAGAAGGGGTAATAAAACGGATTATAGCTGAATAGTGAATATTGGAATCCAGGGGTACTATTCTACATTACAATAAGTACATTTGTATAATTAATTTTAGGACATTCAAGGTGTATTGTGTCTGCACCTGCCTCATATCACAAAGCTATGATGGAGATACCTTTCAGAGTTCTCAAAGAGTTTAGGCAAAGAGGTAAACTTAGGGCATATATAGGAATTGTAGTCATGTACAATATTAGCTGACTCCTAGAGTTTCCTTAAACCTGGACACGTTATTTCTGACTTTGGGTTTTGTGAAGAGAAGGATTTCTTCACATAACTGATTTTCAGGATCTTTTTACTGTCAGTTTTTCCTATGATAGATACGCAACCAAATGTCATATTGAACTCAATATTTCGTGTTATCTAGTTTCCATGAAACTACAAGAACAAAAGGTACTACAAACCACAAAACTAAGGTTGATGCATCTTTTCCCTTGAAGCCAACAACAATTTTTTTTTGAAAAATATGCCGTAGCCAGATTCAAACCTGGGACTCCCCACGACCCACTTTCAGTCCTTTACCAAGCCTCACTGGCAAGCCCCAATACCAATAAATTTTAGTTCTCACTAGCTTTGTCGACCTCAGTATAATTCTAATGTAGTCTTTTAACTATCTATGTTGTATGGACACGACAATGTTGAAATAAACACGATACGTGGACACATGAAATTCTTAAAAATACATACGACACGTGTGTTGGACACGTTTCGAACACGACACGGTTCCATACTAGAAGTGTTTGTCTACATAGTTGACTATTGCATGTCACTATACTGGGCACATTTTAGTATACTAGTATACTCGGCAACAAGTGTCACTGTAGTATAGTGGTAAGAACTCTTAGTAGTGAGCCATAGGTTTGGGGTTTAAATCTTGCTTTCACCAGGCTATGACCTATATTAAAAAAAAGTATACCGGTCATGTGTGATCAATGCTTTAAATATCAAATATTGGCGATATATCAGTTGAAAAAATTATATATCGGATATCGGATACCGGGTGATATATCATATGGTACTGAATATCAGACGTCATTTCAGACGAAGAATATATATGTGAGTGCATACATAAATCATATAAAACTGCTTAAAGTAAGTTTAGGGTTATAGACTCATAAGGATACTTACCTTTTGTAGAAACTCCTCAATGCGTTTGTAGGATCTCCTCAAATGCGTCATGTGACGATATACCAGATATATTCATCTTGGATATTGGCTGATATATCGGCCCATATCGGTTCAACAATGATATCCGATAAAATTTTGCACTTATCATATCTTTTGGATAAAATACCGGTATATCGCCGATATACCGGTATATCGGCCGAGATTTAAAACAGTGTGTGTGTTGCATATTTAAAAAATAAAATATTGATAACAAAATATGACTATATTGTGGTTATTAATTATTTTTATCAAATAACAAACTATAGTATAGAATATTATGTTATCTGTTTTATAAAAAATTGTGACTTATCTAAGACTATAAGACATGCAAAAGAGTGACAAATTTAATGTTAATTTAATATTTATTTAAATTTAAGCATGATATATAACTTATCTAAAGCAATATAAAAATTTAAAAGTTATTACAAATTGACATTTACTATGTTTATTTAAAAAGAAATAAGATATAGTAAATATAATTGATAGATTTTTTTTATTTTCATATGATTTTTCGAAGTATTAATATTTAATTTTGGTGTTTATAAATTTTATGTTAATTTGTATTCAAATAGCATCAAATAAAGAGATAATAATTGGTTAGTGATTTGAAATAAAGATAAAAGGATATAGATAAATCTTTAGTTGAGTGATCTCTGATGAGAGAGAATTAGCATTATATGTTTGTTAAAATTACTTAATTAGCGTTGTTTAAATCTATACCTTTAAAGTTTCATTATGACGATGAAAAATTCCAAAGACGGCAAAAATGGCAAACAAAATCTTTTTAGCAATTCCATGTGAGAGTTAGGAAATAGATGGCTTAACCCTAGATGGGGTTAGCCTCTCTCTTATATAAATAATAAACACAAGAATACTTTTGTGTTACAAACTAATACTACCCCTAAAACTGGAGGGTAAATATCAATCATGCCCAGCTTATGACAAAGACTAGAAAAAGATCTAAATAAAATTTTTCTTAACAAAAAATTGAAAACAAATAAATATTGAAACTATTGAAAACGAATACCAAATTGCTAACATTGATGTCGAGATGCTAAATCATTGATTCTGGTGCTGAAGTTGTCAATCAAAATTGAGTAGAATCTCAGTCGAATTGAATACTTATGCGAAAGCTTGTGTAAAAAGTTAAATATTCATCATCGCCTTGAATACAATTAAGATTTTAGAGTTTCTCAAACTCAGTAGAAGTGGAGGTTATAGAGATCCTCAAACCCAGTAAAAGTATAGGTTTTCAGATATTTTCAAACTCAGTAACAGTGAACATTTTGGGAGATACTCAAACTCTGTATAAAAGGAGGTTTTCGAAGATCCTTAAACTCAATAGTAAAAACTGTCAAATTCAAGTAGAATGAGATCAAGCAAAATCGATAATTGCCCTCGGTTGCCCAAAATGACTCAAATCACCAAAATTAGACTTTGATATACCAAGATATGACCAAAACAATTTCAACTGTCATTAACTAAATTCTAGATTGGCAAAATTGTTTGTATTGTACATGTGAACAATGCTTTTTTTTGGAAGATCTTAGTTTAGATCCCATTAAATTTGCAAAAAAATAACAAAAAGAGATGGAGGTTTGATGAAGAGGATATGGTGTAGATAGGTGACGATTAGGATTAGGGTTTATTAAGAAAGGAGGAGATGATATTGACTGATGGATGATCATGGAGGCACATGTGGTGATGGAAGATGGACCGCTCTCATGTTAGAGTTGGGAAATAGACAGCTTAATCCTAGATGGGGATTAGCCTCTCCTTTATATAGATAATAATAGACACAAGATTACAAGAATACCCTTTCATGTGTTATATGCTAATATTCCAATTGGTTCTTTTTATAGTAGTATAAATTATATAATAAATATTCATTCACAATCAAATATTCATATGTAAAGCTTACTTGAACTTGTTTTGCAAACTAAGGGTTTTAGCTGGAGGATATTCATGACTTCTTATACGAACTCTTTGCTGTGTAATATTATCTCAATACTATCCTAATTAATGGTCACCCATTTAATGTAAATTTTTGTTACTAGGTAAGAACCTTCATTTTATATTATAATGAAAGATTTCCGCATAGAGGAAGGCGGGCAAGGTTTGAATAAGGATGTGCAATCATTAGCAAGATGTATGAATATTGAACTTGATTGAAACAAAGATCCTTCATCTTAGCAAAGTAATGATCATATGTTTCAATTTAGTACTGTATTCTTGATACTGCATTATGAAGATGTCAACTAACTTTTCTTTTCCAGTTTGGTCACATAAAAAAAGAAAAAAGCAAGAGCTTGCCATTAGCCTGTGCAGCAGATTCGCAATAACGGGCAGACGTGCATGTAAACTGTGAGAGATTTTGTGATTGCATATGGTAATCCCTGTCTACAATACCTGATCTATGTGGTCCTTTTATTGGTTGAGAGAGTAATTACAAGAAAAACTGAAGTATATGGTTATTAGTTCTTCCATAATTCGTCTACATGAGAATCTTTTATCATATTGGAGATATGGGAAGCTCCTCAACTAAGACCAAAAGAATTCGATGCCTTCTATTTTCCCGCTTCATTTGGCAACTAAAATACGTGGGTGGTGCTGAAGTTAAATGCGTTCAAGTCTCATGAAGTATCGTTTTATCTTTCCGTCTCAAAGTCTATTATGGATGGATTATTCCATGAGTCTCAAGCACATTTGAACAGAAGAGTCACAACTTAGAATGCAAGTTTTGAGACAGGATCCATTAGAACTTGAATGAAAATTTGAACCTTAATCATCAAATCAATCAAAGAGTCACATAACTGAGTCATTAGGTATCTTGATTCAACTCTGTTAGTAGTAGAGTGGAATTGATGATCCTGATGAACATCCTTTTGCATCCTTTAAGATGCTTAGTAGTGGAATAATATGTGTGTGAGCATGCATGTGGCGGTGCTATATGTTTGTCAATGTGTGAGTTCATGCACACCTCGACAATTAATAAATTGCAGAAACATGCCTCCAAGCGGACAGGCTTGGGATAAAAACCTCAACGTCTGATCCTGGGGAACTACTAGGGCTGTAAGCTTTGGATTGGTTGGGACCCAGTCTACTGCATAGCTTTTGACTTGCTTTTCCTTATTTTCATGTGCATGTGCTGATGGGTTGCGGTGGTGGATGTTGTTGCTGCTGCTGTTGGGGTTACTATTGGGGTTCGCAAGTCCGCTATTCAAGGCTGGTCAAATTTGCTTGAGTGAGACCATCTTAAGATAGCTAGCATGCAATAAATGCAATTGTAATGTCACTTGCTTTTGGTTGGTGATCTAAGTAGCCAAAATTCCACCCAGACCTTGAGAATTGGTGGTGGCCTGGTGGGTGCAATAAAGTGCAATGGTTATGCCACTTTCCTTTTCATGCAAATGGCTTGGTTTAAGTCTCTGCTGCGCAAGTTGCTACCTTGGGCTTCAATATCAAGAACTTACAAAGAACTAGATGGATCATATATAACTTCTAGCATAAATATTTCAGGCATATTTTAATTAAAACTGATAGAACTTTGGCGAAACTTCCACGCAGACATTACATTGATGTTGTTAAGATGTATGCAAAGGAAGAGAAGTAATGTGTTTGCACAAGATGTGTGATATCTGCAAATGCTTCCTTTTTTTTGTGTTTTTGTATATGAGTTCTCCTTGCTCAATGTTTGCTAAATATGATATAGGGGTGGCAATGGATAAGGATAACCATGTTTACCCTACCCACTTACCCTATAATTTAGGGTAAGGGTATGAAGTTATTACCGATTTATCTAAACGGGTAGGGTAAAGGTAAGAGTAAGAATTTTATACCCGTTTATGTAAATGGGTAGAGTAAGGTAAGAATTTTTTACCATACTCATTTTACATGTTTTCCCGCTTAAATAAATAAATAATTATATCATTAATACTTTAAATTTGTAATAGTATCTACAATTGCTCCTTCACTTTCCAAACTCTTCCCTAATTTTCTTACAAGAACGAGAAGGGAGCGAGGTGGTTACAATAGATTGTGATATACTTTTGGACTGATTTGAGTACTTTGTAATGTGTTTGCATGGTTTGAAATATCGGTCGATTCTGATACATATTGGCCGATATATTCGGAATGGACCGACCCGACCCGATATTTGGCACCGAAAACCGGAATCTGTAAGGAGGAAAATCGGCGATAAGACATGAATACCGGGAATTTTCATCGTCGTATCGGGTGACATAGACCGATACTCTCGGATATCGGTCGATACAAGTCCACTATGGGTGGCGAAGGAATTTATGGATAAAAAAACTAACCTGATGTGGAGATCGGAGCTGTGAGGACGACAGTCGAAGCAGGTGAGGCCGGAGAATAGTGGTGGGGGTTGGAGGAGGCCAAAGGATTTCATGGAGGGCGAAACGAGGGCCGAGTTCGAGTCTTCAGGATCTAGGTCAAAAGGAGCAGAGAGAGAAATCGAGTTCGTGGTTGTCATTATTGTTTGAGTTTGCGATCAAGGTCGGAGTCGAGGTGAAGTTCGCACAAAGAGAGAGAGAGAGAGAGGAAGAGAGAGAGAGAGAGAGAGAGGTCCGAGTCGAGGTGATGTTCATAGCGAGAAAGATCACCTCGCTTTGAGGTCGATTGCCTTTTTCTTTTCCTGTCTTTTTCGTTTGTTTTTTCAGTTGAGATTCGATCTAATTGGGGGTTATATTGAGATTGGTTATTGGGTTGAGTTAGCCCAAACCCAATGACCCATCTTAATATAACCTCGTTAAAACCCAAATTTAAATCCCAAAAGGCAATATAGCCAATTTAAATCCCAATAAGCTAATTTGATTGCTCTGCAAGTGGGTTAGTCTTCCAATTATTTAAAAAAAAATTGTCAAAATGCTACTAATTACATTAACAAGTTTTAAATATTTTTAATTTTTTATATTCTTTTTACTGATTTCGATACACTGAGACGGAATGGTCAATTCGATACTAATAACTACCAGCTGATTTCGATATCGATTTCGAGATTTCGAACCATGGTTTGTGGATGGATGATTATCTAGTTAGTTTGTATTTATGTCGTTTTGATAAATTATAACTACTTGGAGCCTAATTTTTATTCTTCTTAATAGCTATACTATTAATTAGTGCTTGGATTGAATTTATTTTGTTTATCTTTTTTCCCTTTTCTTTAGGAGTGTTTACAAAGTATTTTACCTGTTTAACCTGCTTACCCTACAGGGTAAATAAAAGTTTTACCCATCCATTGGGTAAAGAAAAAATTTACCCACCGTATAGGGTAGGGTAAAGAAAAATTTACCCTATGTAATTTGTAAATTACCCCATAGGGTAAGGGTAAATTAATTTTTAAATTAGTAAGGGTAAGGGAAAGACTCTTACCCTATCCAATGCCACCCATAGTATGATGAAACTGCAGATCCTTATTAGTTTTTTTTTCTTTGGTTGATAAGTCAATGTGTAACATGATAATTTCAGGATGCTTTAAGAGATGATAAGTTTCTTATCAATAACTTCTACATACCAGTATAGTGCTTTGCACTATGAATTTTAACCGTATGGAGAGTCTAATCATCTGTATATGGCTATTATGTATTTCACTTTTTGTTAATTGGTAATGATCATCGACCAGTTGGAACTCAAGTTGATGTCTTATTGATATTTTTGATGAAGGCATTTGTATTTAGATGAAGCTCAACCAATTGATATGATTATATTTGCTATCTTTTTTTTTTAGACGTTAAATTTTTTTTTAACCAAAATAAGGAATTGTTTTGCTCATCTTTTAATTGGTTGAAATGGTAAAATTTTCGTATATTCAATCACTCCTATGTTGACTTAAAAACTGCTTTCCGTTGTCTTTATAAGTTTATAGTTTTTCTGAATTTGCTGATGGGTTTCTTTCTTTACTTTTTTTATCTTTGGTTGACCTTTTGCATTTTATAACTCTATTACTAATTCTTTTACATTCAGCATTTGCTATTTTTTTTTAAAATAAAATTATATAGAGCAGTTAACTAATATATTCTTTACATACTAAAACCTTCTCTCTAGAGCATATTTTGAAATGGATGTGTAAAGTTCAGTACAGGTTATTCATGCTAATGAGGCCAATCTATGATGTGATTCTGATTCACTTTAAAAAGTAACTGCTAGTATGGGATGGTTTTGGGTGTGCACATGCCGTGAAATAACGTGAAACAATGTTTTTAACTCTAGTTTGAATCAAAAATTTGTCATTACAACCAGAATGTTTTGGACATCTTGCTGTTTTAAAGTTGTGATCAGGCCTTGTTGTTTTGATTTTAGAAAGATTAGGAGCAAATACAATTTTAAAGCCGTAGTAGAATAGAACTGGAAACTTGATAGAAGAAGTTGAAATAAATCAAGAGACAAAAGAATTCAAGTTTAAAAGGCTGATTGCAAAATATTGTCCTACATGAAGTGTTTAAACAATTGTAGTCTTCCAAAAGTAAAAAAGAAAGGAGGAAAGAGAAAGTGTGTTAATGCTGAAGGATGCCTTAAGGCTGAAATGCTTTCATGTAGACTGCCGTAGCCACTTTTCATCTGGATTTTGTTTATTCTAATTTGTGCTTATAAATATATCTCTTTGTTAAGCTTCTTTATCATCGATTGCAAATAGTAATATTAGAATGTGGCTAATATTGTTTATGCTGAATGGTCGTTTTTGTATATTTTTTTAAATGCTTTAAGTTTTATTTGATTCTTCCCCTAAATTGGTTTCATCTTTGCTATACTCCACTTATGAATAAAGTATTGTTACTGATACAATCGACAACGCATTTTTTCCCTGATAGATTCGGTCCGTATCTTTGTCAACCGGTGATTGCTGGATTAGGAGATGATGATGTGCCATTCATCTGCACCATGGATTGCCTTGGTGCCAAGTATGATGTCTTTATCCCTTTATTTTTATGTGGCAAAGAGATTGATGTGATGCTCAGCATGTAGATAGTTTCAAATAGAATTTATGACGTTTTATTTTTTTTTGTTACCAGCCTTAATCTACTCCCTGTGTTCTTAATGCTCAAAATTTCCAAAATTGACGCACATAAGTTTTATTTGAAAGAAATGTGACATTTGTGAAAAGCACAGACATGTGAGTTCCTGGAAAATATTTTAGTAGCTTCATCTATCAAATGTGTGTTTTTGTTGTTTGGGGGGGGGGGGGGGGTTGGCGATTTTGATTTTATTGATTTTTAAATCCTACTTGTTTCTAACTAACAAGGGTTTTAAGGGCGCACACTTATTTTCAATTTCTCTCTGAAATGTTTGTTCTTTGTTTTGAAAATTGTACACTTTTAAAGTTTGAGCTAGCCATTTGTTTCCAAAAAAAAAGTGAACTGGAAATCAATTAATACGTAAATGATATATCTGAAAATTCTCTCCAAGTTGATAATAACTAACTTTATGGTTTTAGACCCACAGAACACGAAATCAACCACCCAACCACTACCACCACCACAAACCCAACACAACAGAACACAACACACATACACACAATTGGGGGAAAAAAAAAAAAAAAGTAAATCAAAATCACCCCACATACACACAAAGAAGAAGAAAAAAAACAGCTTGTAATGCTGGAAAAAAAATAAAAGTAAATCAAAATCACCCCACATGCACACAAAGAAGAAGAAAAAACAGCTTGTAATGCTGTAACAGAAAAAACAACAAAAAACAAAAGGGGGAAAACCCCGATGCGATTTCCTGCTTTAGAAGGATGAAATTTGAAGCATTCATACCAGGATATAGTAACAGCTTGTAATGCTGTAACAGAAATGTGCAACCATCATATGCAATCATAGGTTCACAGAAAACCAATAGAGTCCAATCTGCTTGAGCAGAACACATCTTAATAGTATTAGCAACATGCATGTAGATATGACACTCTATAATTGCACCATACCATAGAAATCATGCATAATTCTGCTGCTTATTTTGGCAAAATATCATAGCTTAATATCCAATGTTCTAAATGTCGACCGACTTTTCGAAATTTCGGCCGAAATGTCTGAAAATTCATGTGACCGACACGAAATCGACTACCCCATGTCAAATTTCGAAATAAGGTTAATGTTGCTGAAATTTTAATGAATTTTCGAATTTTCGGCCGATTTTGGGGTTCCAATATCGGCCGAAATTGACATTTCATTTTATTTTTTCTTTGGGTTTGAACTCATTAACCCGACCCTATTTTATAAGAGGAGAAGAGAAGAAATTAGGACTCGTTCACATCCCTAATTTCATTGCGAGAGAGAGAGAGAGAGAGAGAGAGAAAGAAAAACGAGGAGGTTAAAGAGAGATACGAGCTCGACTAACCTTCGACGAGGCCTCTACGACCTTCGTCGACCTTCAGTGACTCTCCACGAGCCACGACGACCTTCAGCGAGCTTCAACTGGCCTTTGACGATCTTCAGCGAGTCTCCACAAGCCCCAATGAGGCCTAGGAAGCCCTCCTGAGCACTGACGAGCACTGCCAGCCCTGACGAAGTCCCGTCGAGCTCCGTTGAGCCCTGATGAGGTCCCGCTGAGTTTCGCCGAGCACCGACGAAAACCCAAGAGACGAGGACCTAAGAAGCCCTGTCAAGCTCCAACGAGTCCCATCGTCTCTCTCCTCTATCATAGATTTCGCTCCGGCAAGCTCTCGGATCCAGCGACTCACGAATTTCACAGGCGAGTTCTCTTTCTCATTTTTTCTATTCAAAACTACTCGCTCATTCCTAATTTGATCCACATCGTTAAATCTTAGGGTAATTAATTCAAATTAGGGCACTATTAACTGATTCTCACTCGTGAATGAATGCTCAAGTGCAATCTATGAGGCTTTGACATTTTGTTAAATTTAATGTTAGTAGTTAGTCATCATGAAGCCTTTTGAGACATTTTTGAATTTTATTAGAAACTATGTTTATTGCATATGATTAGATAAAATTATTGCTAGTACAACTTATTAATTATACATATAAAGATATCATAAATGTGATATTTTATGACATTTAGTGTGTGTGTGTGTGTGTGTGTGTGTGTGTGTGTATAGAGGGAGTTGATCCCCTAAGAATCGTTCTCACAAATTTCTAACTTCCATGTGGGCCATCGGATTTGATAGATAAATAAAATCAAATCTCTATCAGATCCGATGGCTCACGTAGAAGTTCTCATAGAAATCTGTGAGAACGGTTCTTAGGGGATCAACTCACTACACACACAAAACCTCCGAAATTGATAAAATGTCTCTGAAAATTTTCCGATATCTGCAATCCGACTTTATATTTTGCCTTCCGACATTAGACAGACATCCGACATTTAGAACATTATTAATATCAGAATTCATCAGACTTGGGCAGGTTAACTATTCTGAAATCATATACCTATTGGTACTTTATTTTGATTCCCCCCCCCCCCCCCGCGCGGCGGGAACTTGCATGCTCAATAGGTTGTTTTCTTATGTACAGGGAACTTGCCAAGGACTTTGTTGTTTCTGGGACGGCAAACGAGTCTCTTTATGGTGCTTGTGAGTCGATGTACAAACCTAACATGGTTGGTGTCTTTCTTGGTTCCTGTACTTGAATATCAAATATTGCTTCTACCTTGCTATGCTAGCTGTTACAAATAAGTCTCCCATCTTCTTTTTCCCGAAAGTAGAAATAAAAAAAATCTGGTATTCCTTGCATTTCAATCCATAGCTCTGCAAACCTTGAGGAGACCCCTCCCAGTTCTTACAGAAATGGTTAGTCAATCAAAACAGGTTTCACACACTATTTATCAGATATGGACATGTTTATTATACTCAGTGAAGCCTCAAGCCTCAGTATATGTCTGTCTGAACTTGAAGATACATTGAGCACTGAAAGATTAAAAAGTAGGTTAGATAACCAAGTATGTGTCTGTCTGGACAAAAATAAGCCAATGCACAAAACTGAAACAGACCTCAAGGCCATGCCACCTCAGGGAAAAGTAATATGTTATCCTCACATTTCCTTCCTGTAACTGTAATAATCTCCTATGAATTGGAATTTTACTGTTTTCAATTAATATGTGTGGTTGCATGATAAGGCCATCCACACTCTAACATGCCTAAGAGAGGAAATTCTATATACCATTGAAATAGTGAAATGTGCAAAATAACTGAACTGGTAATGCAACACTCGTCCATGGCTTCATATGCCACATCATGTAAAGTATTTATAAACAATGGAAGCATTATGCGCAAATCATGGAACGACATGTATAGTTGCAGGTAATGCATGTAGAGAAGAATCAAAATAGAGAGGAACATTATTCTTAATTTTTCATTCTTATTGCCAATTGCTATTCTTGGTATCATAAAATATTTTATCATGTCTGTGTTAACGCAATTTACTTTCTCGTTTTTTAGGAACCAGAGGAACTATTTGAGACAATATCACAAGCGCTACTATCATCTGTTGACCGCGATTGTTTGAGTGGTTGGGGAGGATATGTCCTTGTTGTGTAAGTGCAATTTTTTTCCCCTTCTCTTCTGTCCATCAGCTTTTCATCCTTTTACATGATCCCTATCTTTTAAACTAGTTGGTATCTCATTAACCATTTACTACAAAATGTGCAACAGAATAAATTAATTGGTCCATTTGTAAACTTGATCTCCTTTGCACCACCTAGAGGATGTTTTTCTACAAATGAAGGCTTTTATAACCTGAGAGGGAATATGAACATAATTCAGAATGGTTCCAAGTAAATGATGCTGTAACATTACCCTTTAGTATAGTAGCTGCATTTAATACTTTTTTGATTATTCTCCAAAATAGAAGGTTCTCGTGTCAGCCCCATAAGCTAATCACCTCTATATATTATTAAGGATATATTCTATAGCAAGGTTGAAATTTCAGCTGATACTGGTATGTATCACCATATAGATAGGAAATTGAGGTACCTGAGCTAAACATCCTATCAAATCTCAAATCGGCCGATAGGCCTTCCAGCTTCGCCAATATTTTCATTGTTCCAGGAGGTATGGGGTCATATCATCCCCGTTCTTACTGGAATAACCTGATGCAAACTAATATTTGGTTGTAAATAACTTCCCCGTGGGTGGGTTGGGGGGGGGGTGGTGGACCCTAAGATTAGAAAGCTCAGATCCTTCCAATACCCAGCTTTAAAAGAGCAATAAGAAAACTTGAAAATCCCCCAACCAGAAAAGAACAGAAAGAAGGGGACAAAAAAAGTATGCGAGAGAGCAATGGAGGACAGAAGATAGGAAGAGGGGAAAGTAGATGGCTGCATACCTGAGCCCAGTGAGGACTATCAGGTGCTCCACTGGAACCATCTCATCGTCTTTGAATAGAAGGTTGCTGAGAAATTCGGAGACTGTAAAGGGTAATATACTTGAGAGCCAGATTGGATCTGGTTTAGTTTCAATCTGTTCTGCTCGATCCATGACTTTGTCATTTAGACTTTTACTAGTCTTTGGTTTGGATTAGTTTTACTGGTCTTTACCTAGTCTGCCAGACTTGATCCACAACTTCTACATATTTACCACAAATTTATGGTTTACACACACCACACACCACACACACACACACACACACACACCCCCCCCACCTAGGTGTAACTAAGTTAAGTTACACATACCTCTTTTCACCACAGATTTTGCTTGGTGAGATGCAAACAAAAATTAATGTGAGTGGTCCCCGCAAGGTGTTTAAAAAATATTTTTTGTAACTCTACCATATATATATATATATATATATATTATAATATATTTAGGAGTTACTGTACCTCAGCCGACAGCTGAGAAAGTTTCTCAGCCTGCGGTGACGTGGCCGAATATATGCCACATATCGGTGGCAGAGTGTAGAAGCAAAAAATAAAAAAAATTCCGCCTAAAGAATCGCCAATCAAATTGACCAAAATACCCCTTTTTACTTCTAAACTAGCAAAAACTCATCCACAACAAAGTTTTACCTAAAATATTTGTAATTTACAGAGAATTTTCTGTTGAATATATCTACAGTTATAAAATTCCTAATTCTACTACATCGAAAATATAAAGGAAAAAATTGGATCAGATAATGAAAAAAAACAGCAACAGTAAAAAGTAAAAAAATATGCGTGAAACCTAAAAAAACTGTTATTTTTTATAATTTTTTATTATTTAATTTCGTGTTATTTTCAATTCATATAGGTTTAATAAAAGAAACTGAAATGAATAGAAAAATGAAATTTAATGTGGGGCAACCGTATATTGTTTTTTGTATTACAAATGTACAATGTAAAAAAAAATAATAAATACAATGGTTAATTTATTTCATGCAATTTTTAATGAACTACGACTATGGTCGGTCTTGGTACTAAAAAATTGCTTTATTCTCAATGTATATTATAAATTGGATTCAGGTCGCAGTACACATATATTCAAAACTATATAAAAATATATATAACTTTTAATTTTATATCACGACTGCGACCCTAGTCGCATTCCTTAAGCACATAAAAATAACAGACGAAATATGCTATCGTTCAGTGCTGCGACCACAGTCGCTGTCTTTTTTCGCATGCTTTATGTGACAGAATTTTGATTGTTTTACAAAGCTTGCGATCATAGTCACAGTTATAGTATAACAAACTTTCGATCACTGCGACCATGGTCGCAGAGACCCTAGTCGCATTCCTTATTCACATAGAAATAACAGACGAAACATGCTATCGTTCAGCACTCAGCACTGCGACCACAATCGCTGTTCTTATTCGCATGCCTTATGTAATAGAATTTTGATCGTTTTACAAAGTAGATTAGCCCTGTGACCGTGAGATCAGTCTGCGTATATCAAATCTTATAAAATATTATATTAATTACTCTGAACTAATTGAAGTAATTAATATTCTATCTACCGTGATACAACAACATTTCAAAAAAAGAGATGCACTAATATTAATCTCGATAAAGGAAAGATGTGCACCATACGTAATTTAAATATATAGGAAAAATATTATATAAAAAGTTAATTTGTAGTTCACATAATAAACCTCTGGAAAAAAGGAACTCTTTGGATTCTCCCGCCATAACTGCTTCAATTAAATATTTAATTTCTTTTTACCACTTCTTCGAATACTCAACCGTCACCTATAACAATTATTATTACTATTCATGTTGTTTCACATTATTGACCTTTTGTAGTGCTGGTAACTAATATATTATCTCATATCTAAAAATGATATTTGTGCTCTTCATTTTCAATTTGATTTCAAAACTTTCAGAAAATAATTCATTCTTGAATCATGTCTTCCCCATCTTCTTCCTCTGAACACTCAGATTTCAATTTCAATCATTCTCCCACCGGTCCTCTTTCTTTAGAGTATTCTAGTGAATCTGATAGCAGTCTGGACTTCACTCCTTTTGACTATCTCACTACATCAAATAATATTTTATCTGATCCTCTTCTTCATGAGGATGATGAAGTTTTCATGGGCCTTAGTGAGGAGGAACTTATTCCTCTGCCACTTTACAGAGAGATTCTTGATGAAAGCATGTCCTTTGATGTTGGGGGCTCGCTTTCTTTGAGCATATCTTTTACAGGTTCACACGGGTCGAGAGAAGAGCTTGATACAGATGGTCCATTCTGAGAGTTTATCGATGAACCAAAGCACCCTCAAAAAGAGGAAGAAATGAAGAGAACATCGAGTCGGACGATGAGGGGAAGAGGAAATAAGTGATGAACAGGAAGATGAGGAGAATGAACACGACGAATCTGCTTATGATGGTGATGACGACGAGGATTAGGATTTCCTGATATTCTGATATTCAACGTTATTTTGTCTTCTTTTAAGAGCTTTTAATGCTCTTTTTTTGTAAGGTCTCTTTCTGACCAATTTATATTATAAATAAAATTTACTTCTATCTGTAAAATGATCTTTCATATTTTTAAAATACATATAAAGTATGCAATTTATATTATAAATAAAATTTACTTCTATCTGTAAAATGATCTTTCATATTTTTAAAATACATATAAAGTATGCTGTATAGTTATATATTTCTGCATCTTATCTGCGATAATGGTCGCAGTACTTAGATAATTATTACTCTGAACTAATAGAACTACGATTATGGTCGAAGTTCATGATTAACTATATTTATATTTGAAACTGCGACCACGGTCGCTGTCCTGTCATAAATAGTTTGATCGTTTTACATTCAATAAAGTTAAAAACAGCGACCATGGTCGCAGTCCAAATTAAACTATATAAACAGATGATACTGAGAACATGATCGCAATCCTCTCAAAATAGTATATTTCACTGTATATCACAAATTAGAAACTGCGACTGCTGTCGTTAAGCACTGCGACCAAAGTCGCAGTCCTTGTTCGCATGCAATATGTAAAAAAATAACTAATAATAATTTATATGTTACATGCGAACAAGTAAACTGCGACTATATTCGCAATCAGTAAAATTTCTTACAGATCATATCATAAAAATCTACAAATTAAATAATTATAAACTGCGACAAAAGACGCTTTTAAAATATTGAGAAAATTATTTTATTGACCACTACGAGCTTAGGCGTATTCCTAAAATATATAATATCTGCGTAAAAAAAATTTAATAAAGAAGCATTCAAATTTGTTTCGTGATTTGATGAAGTTGCACTTAAAGAGACATGATTCATATTCAGTGGTCGTAGTTTGGTCGCAGTTATAAAAGATAATTGTGACAATATTGACTAACATCAGAAATATAAAAAAATAATAAACTATACAGATTCATTATTTTTTACCGCAGGGGCATTTAGTAATTTCAACTGTTTCAATAGGCGGGCTGTCCTTTTTAGTGTGACTAATAATGTGTCACGTCATCGCAAGCTGAGAGGGACTCAACTGTCGGCTGATATACATATTTCTGAATATATATATATATATATATATATATATATACACCTCAGCCGCCAGCTGGTGACGACGTGGCTGAATCTCAATAACAAATCCTGGTTGCAGAAGCTATCATAGTCGCAATGTTTTTGTGAGAACTGCTATCATGGTCGCTGTATTTTTTTTGAGGACTGGTATCATAGTCACACTGTTTTGTGAGGACTGCTACCATGATCGCAATGCTAATTAGACTGAGAATATCTGAAACTTTTAGGACTGCGACTATTGTCGCAGTGTCAATTGATAGTCTCTCTTAGCTGGCAGCTGAGGTACAGATACCTCACACACACACATATCATTATCATTGCAAGCATAGTAAATTACTTAGAACTAAATATGAAAAATCAACATGGCTAGTAAAATGCAATAAAATTAAAACCATTTAGTAATTAATATCAAAATAAATTAAGTTAAATACTTAGATGGTGTGAAAATTGAATTAAATACATTTAATGATATTTTCTTGGTAAGTGTATAATTTTACAGATTGAGTTGATAAAATATTTTTTTTGTAAATTAGACTATTAATTCAAATTTTATATTATTTTGAAAATTAGAGTAACATTAGCCATCACATCTTGAAGATTTCTTGCAAAACTTGATTTCTCTTGATAAGCAGGTTATTAGTATTATTACTTCTTACTAATCAATTGTCTTATATTTTAGATAGTTTAGTTAATTATAATTAATTGTTTTAATGAGCACATCAAAATGTTCTAAATTAATAAATACATGCATGACACACATGTTTACTAATTAATAAAAATAATTTTAACTTTTCCACTTGTTCAGCTAAGAATATATTTTTAATTTGTAAAAGTATTACTACAACAACCACTACGTTATACAATATTCAATAAAACAAAGTGTCATCAACTATCTAAAACACGTCAAATTTCGCTGATTGTCTTTATTACTTTTGATAAATTAAATTATATTTAATTTTTTTAAACGATGCTGATTCCAACAATTTGATTGTTCCCATCTGAAACAGCTGAAATAGCTTAATTCCCGGTACCGATACAGCGATACCAAAAAATGGAGACCCGATATTGGTACCGAAACCAAGATTTAGGGCGTGTTTGGTAAGTTGCAAAACGTTTGCAAAATGAAAAAAGTTTTGCAACTTTACATTTAAAGTTGTTTGGTTTGTTTGCAAAATGCAAAATGCAAAACACTTTTACAACTCTTCTTTTCCCACTTGCAGTTGCTACAGTTAAATTTGTGGTCATGTAAATCTCACTTTTACACTCATATATTTTCCACTTGCAGTTGCTACAGTTAATTTTGTGGTCATGTAACTGTGACTTGTAGTATACTTACAGTTCAAAACAGTTACTTGATAATCAATATATAATTAAATATTATTAAATATTAATATTTTAATAGTGTTCAATTTTTTATTTAATTATTTAATTATTTTATATTTTTAATCTTTAACTTTTTTATTGTTTTAATATTAATATTTTACTATTTTAATTTAATATTTTAATTTAATATTTTATTATTTTATTAATACTTATTCCATTTTTTATTATTTTATTTAGAGTTAATATTTTATTAATATAACAGTATTATACTTTAATATAAAATTACTATATATTAATTATTTATTTTTAATATAAAAAATTACTTTATTAATATCATAATATATTTTATTATGTTAATATTGTAATAATAATTCAGTATAATAATACTATAATGATAATTTATTATAAATTATAATTATATTTACTTTATTAATTTTATATTTCTGTAATATTACAATAATATTATAATAAAATTTATATTATAATAATTTTCAAGTATTTTTAATATTAAATATTATAACTATATTTTATTATTGTTGTAACATTTTTTAATATTTTATATTTTATTAGTATTCTTAAAATTTTATTAATGTTCTTTAGATTTTTTTAAATTTTATATTATTTATTTAGTTAATATTTTAGTAATATTTACTATTTATACTAATATTTTATTAATATTATTGTTATAAATAAAATATTAAGATTATTAATTTTTTATCTCAAATTTATTAATACAATTTAATTTGCAATAGTAGATTTAATTTAATAGTATTTATAATATTAAATCACTGCTACAGTTAATTTTGTGGTCAACTTTTCACTTACACTTTACATTACCAAACACCGTAAAACACAATATACTTTACCATTTACACTTTCACTTTATCAACTAAACACCGTAAAACACAAATACTTTTCCATTTACACTTTCACTTTATCAACCAAGCACCGTAAAACATAATATATTTCTCTGTTACAGTTCACTTTTTCCATTCTCATTTTACAACTTACGACTTGCGACGTTTTGTAACGAAACAAACAGGCCCTTAGCTTCCTCTTTGACAGAAAGTTTCGCCTCACATTTTAGATGAACCAGCACCACTTTCAGTGGAAGGTCCTAGTTTATCTTTGAGTTTACAATCAGAATGCAAGGCATCTTCAAAATTTTGTTGTTTCCAATTATTTTGCTGTGAATATAGTAGCAAATGAAGATAGCTTGTTACACTTGCTAATTTAAGAAAATCTTTTCTATTTGCAAAATTTCTTTTTGAATTTGGATGGATACTGTCATACCGCCATACTGGATACAAAGATCTCTTTTTTCCCTCCCTCTGAGGCAGTAGGATGGGATCAGTGAAGATCCAATTACTTTCATATTGATAAAGGTGTTGACATGAATTATTACAGAACAAAAGAGAGGCCTTGTCTTCCTCCCTAGATCTCATCTTCCTTTACTTCTCCTGTCCAGAAATCAACCATTATTGATCTCTGGCAGTATACTTAAGGAGTCTTTTTTCTTATTATTAAAAGCTCTACAGTTCCTCTCTCTCCCCCCTCTCCCCAAACTGACCAATAAATGCCATATTAGCACAGTCCTGAGTAATTTATGAGCTGTTTCCTAACCCTTTTCTTCTTCCAAGTAGTCTGAAGGTCCTGAAAACTAATTGGTGAGTCCTTGGTACCAAGCTTATGCTTCCAACTTCTCCAAAGATTCCTTACAAACTGTCATTTAGTAAATAAATGCCAGATTGATTCCTGCTTTACACCATGAGCACGTAATCCCGTGTCTATACACTTTCTCTTCAGTCTGTCTAAAGTAAGTAAGGGTGCAAGTGGATCGGGTACCCAAAACCCAACCCGTGACTGATCCAAACTTTTGAGTTAGTTGGGTCCAACTTGTTGTCGTGTTGGGTTGGTCACGGGTTGGGAATTGCCAACCCAAAAAGAGTTCGGGTTAACCCTTCAGGCAACCCGACCCGACCCAAACCCGAATAGCTTATATTAATATGTATATTGTATATAATATAACCGTATAAATACACATGTACAAAGCATAAATATATAAAGTTCAATATATACCAATCTAAACCCTAGATTCCTATACTGCCCTCCCGTTTCATCCTTGCATCCATGTTCTTCTTCTTCCTCTCTCACGTCTCTCCCTTCGCTGCCCTTCACCGGCTCGCTACCGCTAAACCGTCATCGGAGCCAAGTACTATTCGCATCAGCTCCGCTGCATCGTTCCCCTTGTCCTCTCCTCCCAACCTCTCCAGCCCAGTCCCCATTCAGTCCCTCGGCCAACTAAACCTCCTAACAACCCGCTCAGCGCCCTCTGCTGCCTCTCCTCCTCAACCTCCACAGCAACAACTTCACCCATCTCGACCCGACTCAGCTCGGCCCGAACCCGAATCACGTCGGGTTGAGTTTGGGTGGAATCGGGTTGGATTCGGGTTCGGGTTCGGGCACTATACCTGTTCTCGGGTTCGGGCATGGGTTTGCCTTCAACCTGACCCCAGTAAGAAGTCTCTCCTTACAGACTTGCCTCGTGTACACTTCCAATTCGGGGGCACTTACACTTCCCCAACGCAGTTGCCATTTACACCTTCGCACACAACATTTATTATAAAGGATTTAACTGACAAAGCTCCCTGTTCCATCCAAACTCCACCTCCAGGTATCTCACCCGAGGACCCAGTGTTTTGCTTAAAGGATAATAAAAACAGAAGCTCATCCTGACGCTCCTCAGTTGCAACATATCTAAATCTTGGAGCCAAAACCCATCCATTCTCACTAAAAAACATTTGAGACCAGACAGTCGCATTGGTTGACTTTATTGGTTGGCTAGAGATGATATCCGTCTTTTCCTTTCTTTTCGATTTCTTTTTCTCTCTAGTCCAGATTCCATTTCTGTTGGTAGAAGTTCCATAGAGAGGCAAAACATAGCTTCATTCTGTAATGTCATCGACATGATAATGCTTCTCGTTGCTGAGGTTTTGGGTTTCCTGTGCAGTTTGAATGGCGATTCTTGGATAGTTATAAATGTTAAGAAATGAATCCAATGTATCTGCCAAACCAATATTCAATTATCAGATTTTGGTTACTTCGAGATGTCAAAAATATATTCGAGTTGACTGATCCAATAACATTTTGCTGGTATCAGATGATTTCTCATAGTCACCTTATTTAATCATTAATTAACACATGTTTCATGTCTTCTCTGCAGGACACCAACTGAAGTGCAGGAGAGAACTTTGAAGGGAAGGATGGACTAGATGCAGATATGCAATGGTGAAAAGTTTCCTTTATCCTGTGCGTGCTTTTTACCCTTCTTCTGTAGCTGCAGATTTCTCGGTTGAACGGATGTGTTGTGAGACTACTACATATGGAGTATGATTCTAACACAACCTGGACAGAAATGATTTCAACTGTAGGCTGCAGTTAAATTGATGTAAGAATACAAATATGGGTCCTGTTTTATTTCAACTCGCAATTCCATTGTCTAATTCATCCAACTTATCAAAATGAAATATGGAATTCAGACAAGACATTTCATACTTCTACTTCGTTTGTGTATGGTTCTTTTTTCCCCTGTGGGCAGTGGGTAGAATAGCATTGCTCAGGTGGGTGCGTAAAATGTCACACAAGCAAATGTTGTCATGTTCTTGTATCTGAGTCTCAGCTTTCAGATTCCATAGTTGGGGATTTCTGCTTGAAACAATCAGCGTGTACGTATGCTTGAGGGTCGAGTCTTCCTCACCAGAGCTTTTCCTTGGGCACAGGGATAAGCAAGACGTAAATGTTCAGTAAGGAGTAAAATTGCGTACTGTTTGCTCTATGCTGTCCCTCAACTGAGCTGAAGACTCTAAAAGAGAATCTTTCAAACAATGATGATATATGATTGACAATTCTCAAACCTCTTTCATCAGGAGCACTCACTTTATGGTCTCTTTCATCACCAGCAGCAGAGTTAACTGCAGACCAGCTGGATCCAGACGAGTTCAGAGAGCATTAAACGTTAATGAGCTACCGAAGGTTCAGCAGCTCCACTAATGGCTCAACTTTTGGGCATTCGTTGCAGAGAGCATTAACATTAACCAGCCTAGCAAGGAATCCGATGAATTTTTTTTCACTTTTTTTTTTAACAATTTATTCATCTAAATTGAATTTATCCTTTGTTGATTGAATTATCATTCGTTGTAGACAACTCTGGTTAGTTGAATTTTATCAATTTTTTAAAACTATTTGTAAATTGTACATGCTTGGAATTATGTGAACACAGATTTATTTTTAGGCAATAGAAGTTGTTGGAGTTGGTTGGGATCAGTTTTAGTTATAATGCATTCAGATCGAGGAAAGATGAGAAAATTGAGTAAAACTGTCTTACAATATTTACAAGATTGCCATCAAGACGAGAGCAAGTCTTCTTCTTCAAAGAAACTATTGTACTCCTCATTCACACAGAAACCTCACTATGTTCTTGATTAGAACTCACAAGTAGAGAGGAAAAAAAAAAAAAAAGCCATTAGGTTTTATCTCCCTGATTATAAACTTTTAGTCTGTTTTCAAATTCTTCAAAAAAAAACAAGAATCATATAAAATTTTTATGAATTGGAAATAACAAAAACGATCGATAATTCTTCAAGTGAAAGAAGAGCAGAGACCGCGGAGGAGAACAAAGAAGAAATCTTGATGCACTAAAGGGAAACAAGAACTCTTGAAGACAACCCCCACCGAATCTCGATTTCTTATGTTTTTAGTTCCCGCCAATGCCTCATGACATCACCAACAATTGCCAAATAATAATTCTCAATTTCTTCTCTCTATGTGTGAGAGTGCTCATCCTTGAATATTAGTGCTTCTCCTCTTCTGGAAGATGCTAGCTTCGTTGTGCCTAAGTAGTCATGTCTCCTCCCTCGTGGTAAATCTATGGCCCTTTCTATAGAAATAGAGGCAATAAAACATTTTTTTTGAGTAGAAATGCAATTAAAATGTACAATACATCTAGGGCTCGTTTGGTTTGATGGAAGTGGGGGGAAAGTGTGAGTGAAAAATGAGAATGAAAAATGTAAAAGTATAGTGAAAAATTGAGATTTATGCAATTTTTATTTTCGATATTTGATTGTAATGTGAAAGTATAAGTAGAAAAATATATTGTATTTTCTAATATTTGATTAGTAATATGAAAATGAAAGTAAAAAAGTTGATCGCAAAATTGATCATAAAATAATATTAAATAAATGTTAATTATGAAATAATATTTTTAGATTATAATTGGACTGCAAGTGAGATTTACAAAAGAAAATAAAAAAAAGACCTTTTATTTTAACAATATATTTCCAAATAAAAGGATATTCTCTAACTTGTCAGGCTCTCATACCTTAAAACTTGTAGTATTCGCAGAATCAACTGGTTTGGATGAAGATTAAAGTTCACGTCACAATGTGCATGTCCCACTGGGGGTCAAGCATTTCCCAACTTTTTAATTTTTACTTGGGGGACAAACAACGATGATTTTTTTTTTTATAGAGATTTTTAAGCCAATTATCACTTTGTTCTGGATCGCCCAAAACAGTATTTTTTGGGGCGTAGACTACTGCATTGGATACATTTTCAAACGTCCAACATCACCACCACAAGCAAGCTACTTGGAATGAAATATGGTTGTGGCTTGCCTCATTCAATAACTTTTAAAGATAAGCACTGGGTTGATGGCAGTAGAAATTCTGAGTTACAGTGAATTAATTTCTTTTGCGCGTTGTATCCATGATATTAAGCACAAAAAAATCTTCTGTAACTTCGCAACCATGGAGAATTTCGGCATGTTGATCATGTAAAACATTCATCAACTGCAAACATCTAGATAATAGTTTTCTATACTAATAATACAAGCTCCTACACATTTTGCCTTGAACTCGACATAAAAAAAAACACCCATTGCTCGTTTGAATACAACTATACAATTTAATAACGTAACTAGGCATAAATTTAATATTGTCAGGTAAGAGAGTCGTGGAAGAGAGAGAAAAATGAGAGCGGAGAGAGTCAGATGAGAAAAGGACAGAGAATGATAGATACCATAGATGTAACAAGGCTGATAAGGAGCATGCTAAGCTTATGGCTGCTATACATTCGTTGAATAACAATAGACGGTGAATAGCATAAAATCTTAATATAATTAATAGTATATTCAGATAGTAGTGAGCAGATACCTTGTTTTGTTTGCTGATGACAAATTCCAAACACCAGAGTAGGAACAGTCTGCAACCTCATAATCACACAGGTGTATTTTTCTGTCACATACTCGAGTATTATTTGCTGCTGAAGACTGAAAGCTCTTACCTCAGACATGGATGCCCAACTTCATTGAAGCACTAACATACATCGGCATACATGAATGGTAACAGTGAGCTCCACCTTGTATTGTATTAACTCCTTGATGCATTATTTACCATATAACACTCTCACTCCATTTACATTCAAATGTGAAGCTTGTAGATAAAAAAAAAAAAACATAAGTTTCCATCAGCAACTCTAGAATATCGGATAATCAACAAGCTGTGCCCCCATAATTCAACAGCTTAACTCCATTGCTCCTCAGAATGCAGTGACTGATGCTCAAAACGAAGTCTCCAAATTTCACAACTTGGTGAAAATTATTTTATGGTCACAAACAAAATGCCTTAAGTTGGGTAAGTCTTTCGGGCTCATGGGTAAACCAAGATAAATGCCCCCTCTAAGATCAATGTTTGAAGATGGTAAAGTCTACTCAAAGAATCAGGCAGAACTTTGATACCACTGTAACATATGTGCAGATACCGCAGATGGATTAAATGATCCACACTCTCTGGCAGTTTTTCAACGTAGCAACCAGAAAGAAGGCGAATACTTTTCAACTCCTCGAACAACTGTTGAAGAGTCAGGGAGTCCAGCCAGCGAAAATTAAAGAAAGAAAAATAAGAAACATCAGTGTGCGCAGATTTCTCAGCACAAAGACATTCTGCTTGAGCTCATCCAGATTGCCAGTCATAACGGAAAGATGACGAACAGTGATTGGTATTTTCTTCGGTTCATCACCTTCAATCCTGAAACAGTCATCCTTAGAACATACTCAGCTAGATCATGCAACAAATCATGCATGATATAGTAAGCTCCACCATGACATTCAAACTTCTGGAAGAAAGATCTGGACAATAAGTAATCAAAATAGTCCCTTCCAACAGCCTCAATCGTCTTGTTGCCATCATTTGGAACAACAAATCCCTGTGCCATCCACATTCGGACTAACTTGTCTGGTTGGAATTTCCCAATTTTCGGGAACAGACTGCAATAAGCAAAGCACTGTTGCAGATGTGCAGTAATTTTGATAACTTAATTTGAGGCACTGGCATTATGTCATCTAGACCTTGTTCCAACCTCCATATGTCACTCTTTAGAATGCTTGTCAAAATTGTGGGATCAAGGTTATCTTTCAATAGGCCTCCCAGAGTCTTTGCTGCCAATGGGGAACCTTTCAGCCTGCCTGCTATCCTCTTTCCAATCTCCTGTAAGCTAGTTAACTGATTATGGTGTACAGTTACACCCCCAAATGCACATTCTTTAAAAAAGGACCAATAATCATCCTCTTGTAGACCTTCCAGTTTAATTGGACTTGATGTTCCCATCATTTTCACTATCGTCTCCAGACGAGATGTTATCAAGATACTGCTACCCTCTTCCCATGTTTCATTGGAGCAAAGAGAGTATCCACCTTTCTTCTCTTCTCCCCGTCATTCCACACATCATCTAGAACGAGAAGAAACCGATCCCCCATCAACTTCTCTCGAAGAATAACTTGAAGCCGATTTAATTCGTGATACCAGTGTATTGATCATCGCAAGAATGCTCCAAGATCCCCTTGTAAGTCTAATTACACTGAAACATTCTGAAACACATACCCAAATTCTCCTGTCAAAATAGCTTTCAACTCTTTCATCATTGTACACTAGCTGTGCAAGAGTAGTTTTTCCAACGCCCCCAATACCAATAATTGGCACAATGAAAACATTTCTACCACCGCCAAAACAACATCTTCAGACTGAGGCCTTAACAAGATATCTATTATCTCCTCTTTCTCCTTGTCCTCGGCCAAACACTGGTGATTGATCGCCAAGAAGGAACTAGTTATCCGGCTGCTTGTGATTACTTGTTGCCTTGGTACAACATCTCCCAACTTGAGCAGTTTGAGACATTTATTCATACCAGAAGCCACAGAATCTAGTTGCTTGGCAATCTTACTTATTCCCACTGTAGTAATCTCCTTCTCTGAGGATGAGGACGAAGATGCATCGCTTTCTCCGGTTGCTAAAAAACTCATGGCATTGATAATCTAAGGAGATAAGAAATCACTCACCAGGTTCCTGTACTTTGTGCCTTCTACTTCGTATCGAAGGCGTTGATACTCGAGCTCATCAAACAAGTCTTCGGCAGCATATGAGGCATCCTTGAGCTCCTTCAGCCATTGAAGCAGTACCCCGTTCTCATCTCGAACCTTCCTGGTGGTGGCTAGCACCGTTTGGATGTCAGCACTGCAAAGCGCAGATTTTCAAGTTCTTGTTGATACGAAAATCTGATGCCCATGCTTCCAGCATACGAGAGAGGTACTTGTCGAAGATGACTTGAACAAAAACCATCCACATACTGTTAGTATATGACTGCAGATCCATAATCTTCAGAGTATGAGACCCTCTTTTGCAGAGCCAGAGCCTCAACTGAGGGATGCTGAGTGAATACCAGAGATCTCCTTTTTCAGAACCAGAGCCTGAACTGAGGGGGATGCTGCGTTCACCAGTTTGAGGTCTCCTTTTCAAAGCTAGAGCCTCAACTGAGGGGATCCTATCTGAAAACCAGATCAGCGATGGTTCCGGCCCCTTTCTGTTGATTTTCTCTGTCCAAACCTGACCACTGATGAGATTTCAGAACTTAGAAGGCAGCGACGATTTCTTCTGATCTGCGCTGGGGTTGACCACCCCGGTGATGCCAAGCAATCTGCAGGTGGCTGAATCTATTAAGGAGACAAGTCAAAGGAAGTATTAAAATATAAAACTACCAGAAAGACAAATTTGACTTGAGATAGCTTTAGAATTCCTGACCAGGCATTTTGCAAGAGGGGGCGCATCGCGTCATAAACAATCAATCAACAAGCTGCAAC
>JAVJIF010027653.1:0-55977 GCA_038442645.1 Agave tequilana | reverse complement strand
GCATATGAGTGCAGCCTTCACAAGGCCCACAAATAATCCATATTCATCCACCTATAATCCCGGTTAGAGAAATTATTCAAATTTCTCATGGGGCCCAAATACCAATGATCAAACAAGGCCCAAATCTCCAACAATTTTCAACAATCTCCTTATCAACAAATTATCTCAACCAAAATCATCACCTTCTTTCAAAAATCACATATGAAAACAAGACTCTCCAATATGAAAAGAAAGGTGGGACACTCTAGTTAAGAGCCAAGACACACTAGCTCAAGTCTTGACTAGGATAGAGGTGTAACTGAATTAACAAGAAAGACAAAAGGGAACTCTACAAAGTCAACCTTTGCTGAGGCTCATGCCCAAACCAGTGAAACTTGGTTCATACATTGAGATCAGGGAAACAAGTTGATAATCAAGTGTCCATGCCACAGGACCTTGCTCAATTGTCCATTCCATCGAGTTCTACTCCATCTCCATAAAACTCCAAAGAAACTGAAGTTGATAAGTCAGCAAAACAAGTGCACCAACCTAAAGCCCCATTCCCAGATAGGCTTAGGAGTAATAATAATGGACATATGGAGAAACTACTCGAGGCATTTAATCAAGTTAGGCTTAACATACCACTTCTTGATGCAATCTAACAGGTCCCAAGTTATCCAAATTCCTTAAAGGACATGTTCACCAAGAAAAGAAAGACAAATGTGCCTAAGAAGATTTTTCTAGCCACTAACATTAGTGAGCTATTGTCCAACCAGATCCCAGTCAAGTACAAAGACCCTGGTTGCCCCACCATTTCTTGCACAATAGGTCAAGCTGAAATTAGTAGAGCACTCCTCGATTTAGGAGCAAGCATTAATTTGCTTCCCTTCTCCGTATATCAACAACTTGGATTAGGTGAACTCAACCCAACCCAAGTACAATCCAATTAGCTGATCAATCAATTAAAGTTCCTAAGGGAGAGATCAATGATTTTCTTATACGTGTAGGAGAATTCATTACCTAATAGATTTCATTATTTTAGAGATACAACATGTGTCTAATCCTAGGTCCCAAACTCCCGTCATCTTAGGACGTCCGTTCCTAGTAACTGCTAACGCAATAATAAATTATAGAAACGGATCCATGAGATTGACTTTTGGAGACATGACCAAGCAAGTCAATGTTTCTACTTAGGTAAACACCTCTACGACATAAATGACCAACCCTTTGAGGTCACCTCATTGAAAATATGACTAGTGAGCACAAAAAGGAGATCACACTAGAATCAAAGGATGATAAAGAGTTAGAATCCAGTGATCTCAACCTTGATGAGATTGAGTGGGCAACAAGTCATATAGAGATGGAGAATTTAAGCTTAACACCTCCACCCATCGAGCCACCTCCTTCCTTGGAGTTAAAGACCTTGCCTAAATATCTTAAGTACGCCTACCTTGGTGAACAAGAGACATTACCAGTCATAGTTGCCTCCAATTTGACTAATTGGCAAGAGGAAGACCTATTGGCAACGCTTAGGAGATACAGGGAAGTCATTGGTTGGACTATGGCTGATATCAAGAGACTAAGCCCTAAAATATTCCATCATAGAATCCATCTAAATGAAGGATTAAACTGAAGAGGGACCCACAGCGTAGGCTAAACCCACTCATGCAAGATGCTGTATAAGGCGAAATAATGAAACTGTTGGATAATGGGATCATTTATCCCATTTTCGATAGCCAATGGGTCAGCCCAGTGCACGTGGTCCTTAAGAAGTCCAGTTTTACTGTGGTGGAAAACGACAAGCAAGAGTTAGTGCAAACACGACTACCTACCAAGGTTCGAGTATGCATAGACTATCTCAAGTTGAATGCCGCTACTAGAAAAGACTATTTTTCCCTCCCATTTATCGACCAAATGCTGGAACGATTAGCGGGCCATGAGTATTACTGTTTCTTTGACGGTTATTCGGGGTATAACCAAATCCCAATAGCCATGGAGGACTAAGAAAAGACAACGTTCTCATGTCCATTTGGGACGTTGGCCTATCGCCGAATGCCTTTCGGCTTATGCAATGCCCCCGCCACATTCCAACGTTGCATGTTAAGCCTTTTCTCCGACATGGTTGAGCGCTTCTTAGAGATCTTCATGGACGACTTCTCCTTCTATGAAAATTCATTTGACAATGTCTACATCACTTAGAGCTAGTGCTAAAAAGGTGCACCGAAAAGAACTTGACCCTAAATTGGGAAAAGTGCCACTTTATGGTGCAACATGGGATTGTCCTAGGTCATGAGATATCTAGAAAAGGGATCAAAGTGGATAAGGCTAAAGTGAAAATCATAGCCAAACTCCCAATTCCACGATGCGTGAAAGACATTCGTTCTTTCTTAGGACACGCTGGGTTTTACCATAGGTTCATTAGGGATTTTAGCAAAATTGGTAGACCCCATACAAACCTTTTAGCTAAACATGTGCCCTTCATCCTGATGACAAATGTGTTGGTCCAAAGGCCCATCACTCTAGTTTTGATGATGATCAACTCATGTAGTTATAGTACTAATGATCTGTGTTTAATTAGTGACAGATTCATGATCAAGATCTTAGTAGGTGTGTAGCTTCAACAAAGGATTTAAAGTCAAGTTGTGGAGCTAGCACAGTTTGATCCAAAGAGCTATTGGATCGTGTTTGGACCAAGTCAAGAAGATGAGAAGACTTCAAGTGAAGACCTTCAAGATCAAGACTTGTGTCTAGGTTTGTTTTTTATAAGATTTATTTTAGATAAAATGTAAAGGATAGAATAGTTGGTGGATTGCTCAAGTATATCTTACACACACACACTCTTGATCTAGATAAGTTTTTCATAAAGAAATTCATTTTGAAAAATACTGGTTTGGTTTTTGGTATTCTAAGTTTACATATTTTTAACCAAAACCGTATTTAGAGCTTAATGTCAAAAACATAGATATTTCATCTTGTTTGTGTAATGGATCATATCCATACACACTATGATTTAAAAGTGTTTAAAATATCTTGTTTTGTATTTGGAGAAGTTTTGGAAAACCAGTTTTGGAAAATACAGTTTTTGTTTTGAGCCAATATTTCCAAGTAACAAAAGTAGTCCAATTTGTTTGTAACATGCCTTGATTTTGTGCAAGCATATTTGATTATCAAAGTATAACATTAAAACTATTTTTGTAGATTTTTCGTGAATTTATGGGATTTTATTTCAATCAAAATGTCTACATTTTTATTCCTAGAATTTGTTCCCTGGCTTCAGCCGGTCGACCGACCGGTCGACCGAAGTCTGAAGTCGGTCGACCGGGCGGTCGACCGACGTGCACAGACGTGCACGCCAGTTCTGGCTGCAGGGGCCGGTCGACCGACCCGGTCGAACGTCCAGAGAGCTCTGCTCTCTGGAAAGGCCCCGGTCGACCGACCGGTCGACCGGACAGATAGCAATGCTCTCTGTATCCAAGTCACGGTCAACCGGCCGGTCGATCGCTGCCCCAACGGTCAGAAAAATGACCGTTGGCAGTCGACCGTCGGGCCATCTGGCTCCCAACGGCTAGTTTTTCTAGCCCCATAAATTTGTGTTTTTGGGGCTGTTTTCAATAAGATTTTTTAGTGGATTTTGAGCCAGTTTTTCCTACTTCATCAAAAGAGTTTTCTCCACTAAATTGAGAGCAAATATTTCCAATCAAAAGGAGAGTTTATCAAGAGTGTTTAAAAGTGATTTTCTTGAGTTTTCCTCCACCACTTCCATCCTTGTTTTTCTCACAAACACTTGAGCAACCCATTGACATATTCATTCTATAGGAGTGTTGTTGTGAGAGTTTTTATTTGTGATCAAAGTGTTTAGATCACCAAGAGATCCTTCTTTTACTTTGAGGAGGCGGACGAGTGCGTTCGCGGTGTTTCGAGTTCGTGTGTGAACTCTTTATTTGAGGTGCGGCCTCGGCGAGCTAGTGAGCTTGCGGTGTGTACAGGACTAGGGAGTCCAAGAGCTTGTAGGTGTTGCGGCACCGAGTGATCCGATGGGATCGATTATAGTGGAAATCCTTTTAGTGTGAAGGCGGGGATGTAGAGCAAGTGTGCTCGAACCTCGAAACAAATCTCCCGTGTTTGCGATTGCTCTCTCTCTTTGTCTCTTACTTGTTTATATCTTGCATGCTTTTATTGTGCTTATCTTTACATGCTTGATATACATTTGTGCTCTTATTGTTATATGCTTGGGGATTGTTTGCTAACACTTGTATTCAACCAAGAGAGCCAACGCGGCACCTCAACTCTTATTTAGAGGAATCTTGAGGAGTTAGTCCAGAGCCCTTCACGGGGAATTCGGATACACTCTTGTGTTATACGTGGTGTTTAGTTTAAGAAGTTTTAATTTGCATTAAATAGTTTTTAATTCTGCATTTAGTGACCATTAGATTAGCCATCACCTATTCACCCCCCCTCTAGGTGATTTCAATTGGTATCAGAGCCACGTGCTCTTGATTTGGGTCTTACAACCTAGAGTTAAAGATCCTCATTTTTAGGCTAATCACAATATTTGTACACACACCATGGATTTCATGTCACCTCCCACCTTTGACATCCTTAACATCCAAACATGGAAGGTTAAGATGTCCTTATACCTCAAAACCCTAGGATTCATGTTTATTTTGTCACTAATAGAGATTCATATTGTTTAAATGGCAAAAATATGGAGGCTAATGCAAAATCCCTATATGCTTTAAAATCTACCCTAAATGATGTTTATTTATCTAGGGTATCTAACATTGATTCGGCTTTTGTAGCATGGAACATCATCACCTCCCTTGGTGAAAAAGATCAATACTATGCGGGGAGCGACTCGGATGTTGGAAGTGACACCTCCAACGTGTGCTTCATGGTCCAAGGAGATAACCCCCTTGAGGTAACTACCGAATCCGAGGTAGAAGAAGATGACATGTCATATGATGAGCTTACATCTTTTTGTCAACAATTGCTTGAAAAATATGGCATGATTAAAAAGGATAACAAAAATTTGAAAAAGAAATTTGATTGCATGTTAAAAGAAAATGAGTCTTTTAAAAAAAATTTGCATGCATTGAAAAAGAAAATGAAAATTTGAAAAAATGAAAATGTTTCATGATGTCTAAATTAAATGATCTTTGTGAAGGAAACACTATTTTGAAAAATAAAGTTGTTTTGATGGAAAAACAAAAAAAAGTTGCTTAAATGAAAACACTTCTTTAAAAAGAAAAATGGTTGAAAAAGAAAAAGAAAATGTTTCTAAAAGGAATAAGAAAAATGATTCTATTTCTCATCATGCTTTACATGCCACCACTAATGAGATGAAATTTTGAAAAATAAAATAAATTGTTTGAGCTCAACATTGAGCAAATGTGCTTTTAATCATACTAGATTGGAGTCCTTATTTTCAAAGAAACAAACTCCACATATTCATGCACATCACCCACATGCATATTCACTATTTGCACGCCACGATCACACTCATGCACATACGCATCCTAAGGTGTACAAATATACACATTGTGGCCGCAAAGGCCATTTAGCAAAATTTTGTTATGATAAGATAAATGCTTTAAATTTTGCTAATAAGAAAAATGTTTGGGTTCCTTACAAAGCTAACCCCAAGGACCCAAAAGAAAATGGGTACCAAAATCCCCACCTTGTGTTTTTGATGTAGGTGAGGGCTCTCACATGACGTGAGAGGATTGGTGCCTTGGTGGTGGATGCATAGGCTTGATGGACATAATTTTGATGCACCGCTATCAAGGAGGTTGGTGGGACAACCACCATGTTTTGGAGACTTAGAGCATAGTTCTTTGGTTTGGTAACTATCTCTAAACTCCTAGTTTAGTTTACATATATGATATTTTTAGCATGTTCATGTTTTTGTGCTTCATGTGGTAAATACTAGTTTAAATGTAGTTTTTATCAAAACTTGGATGTATACTTGTACAAGTAGTGAGCAACAAATTGATTCATATATGTTTGCACTTCATTTTCATTTGTACTCACTATATGCACATGTATAGCCTAGTTTTGATGATTCTCTCATTTACACTTGTTTTGCTTATTTTCATGTTTTACTTCATGTATATGTATTTTGTATTAAAATCTAATAAATATACATGTATACCCCATGAGTCATTTGCCTTCATGCAATTTACATTATGAACTCTTTTTATGTTTGGGATATGTATGCATATTGTTAGTTTTGGATAAATCATACATATACCTAGAAGTTTGTCTTAAAATGAAAAATGAATTTTATGATTTGTTTGATAAAATAATCATTTTGGAGCTTTATTGACTATTTTCATGAAAATGCTAATTACATGATTCTTTTACACTCACACTTTATTTGTTTTGTCATGACATTGTTTCATGAACACTTTTATGAGCCTTATTGTTTTGAGTGTCAACTCTTGTGTATTTGGTATTATTCATGAAAAACATATGTTTTGGTTTCATGTTTTGAAGGATCTTAACTAGTTTTTCAAAAATTACTTTAACTAGTTATTTATTCTTCAAATTAGTAGTTTATGAGATATACACATGATCCTATTATTGTTTCAATTGGTATCATTGAATATTTTTTTTCAATTGGTATCAATATTGATATTTTGTATATACTCATATTTTGTTTCCTATATATGTATGCTTGATTTCAAATAATATCAATTTCGATTGGTATTTCCTTTTTCATACACATATATATGAGTTATTTGTGCTTGAATTAAAATTGATTTACATATTTTAAAGCACAAAGTTTGTTTATGATAAGAAAATAAAAGAAAATAAAAAATTGATCATTATTTTCAAAATTGATATCAAAATTCAAAATTTTCTTTGAATAAGAAAAATTAAAAAATTTTTATTTGTATTGCCTATATGCAAGGGGAGCTTAACATCTCTTCTACATATAGATTCATGTTGAGTGTATCTTATATTGAGGTGCTTGACAACTCTTCTTTATGCGGTACACGTGTGTAGGGGGAGCTTCACATCTCCTCTTATGCATTACATATTATGCGTTATGTCAATTAGGCTTGTCATCCCTCTTTCATGTAATGTATATGTGTAGGGAAGTTAACTTAGCGTCTTCCTCTTCATGAATGTATATCGCGCATATATCCTTTATTGATTTGTTTAATGTCACCCCTTTTATTGATTTTTGGTTTTGACAAAAAGGGGGAGAACATTTTGTTTTTACTTTAACCCCTTTGTTGATGATTGACAAAAAAGGGGAGAAGTATTTTAGTATATATGCATGTTTTCCTTACTTTATTCATAAAGGGGGAGAAGGATTTATGTTTATGCATATATGTTTTGTTTTGCAATTGCATACATGTTTACGTGCTTCATTGCCATATTTATTGTTTTTGAGATGCATGAGTTAAGGGGGAGCTTCTTTGAAGCTTTACTTTAATCCATACATATATAACTTCATGAGTTTTGTCATCATCAAAAAGGGGGAGATTGTTGGCCCAAAGGTCCATCACTCTAGTTTTGATGATGATCAACTCATTTAGTTATAGTACTAATGATTTTGTGTTTAATTAGTGACAGATTCATGATCAAGATCTTAGTAGGTGTGTAGCTTCAACAAAGGATTTAAAGTCAAGTTGTGGAGCTAGCACGGTTTGATCCAAAGAGCTATTGGATCGTGTTTGGACCAAGTCAAGAAGATGAGAAGACTTCAAGTGAAGACCTTCAAGATCCAGACTTGTGTCTAGGTTTGTTTTTTATAAGATTTTATTTTTAGATAAAATGTAAAAGATAGAATAGTTAGTGGATTGCTCAAGTATATCTTACACACACACACACACTCTTGATCTAGATAAGTTTTTCATAAAAGAATTTCATTTTGAAAAATACCGGTTTGGTTTTTGGTATTCTAAGTTTACATGTTTTTAACCAAAACCGTATTTAGAGCATAATATCAAAAACATAGATATTTCATCTTGTTTGTGTAATGGATTATATTCATACACACTATGCTTTAAAAGTGTTTAAAATATCTTGTTTTTGTATTTGGAGAAGTTTTGGAAAAAACCAGTTTTTGGAAAATACAGTTTTTGTTTTGAGCCAATATTTCCAAGTCACAAAAATAGTCCAATTTGTTTGTAACATGCTTTGATTTTGTGCAAGCATGTTTGATTATCAAAGTATAACATTGAAACTATTTTTGTAGATTTTTCGTGAATTTATGAGATTTTATTTCAATCAAAATGTCAACATTTTTATTCCCAGAATTTTGTTCCCTGGCTTCAGCCGGTCGACCGACCGATCGACCGAAGTCTGAAGTCGGTCGACCGGGCGGTCGACCGACGTGCACAGACGTGCACGCCAGTTCTGGATGGAGGGCCGGTCGACCGACCTGGTCGACCGTCCAGAGAGCTCTGCTCTCTGGAAAGGCCGGTCGACCGACCGATCGACCGGACAGAGAGCAGTGCTCTCTGTATCCAAGCCACGGTCGACCGGCCGGTCGACCGCTGCCCCAACGGTCAGAAAAATGACCGTTGGCGCTCGACCGGGCGGTCGACCGTCGGGCCATCTGGCTCCCAACGGCTAGTTTTTCTAGCCCTATAAATTTGGGTTTTTGGGGCTGTTTTCAATAAGATTTTTTAGTGGGTTTTGAGCCAGTTTTTTCGACTTCATTAAAAGAGTTTTCTTCACTAAATTGATAGAAAATATTTCCAATCAAAAGGAGAGTTTATCAAGAGTGTTTAAAAGTGATTTTCTTGAGTTTTCCTCCACCACTTCCATCATTGTTTTTCTCACAAACACTTGAGCAACCCATTGACATATTCATTCTATAGGAGTGTTGTTGTGAGAGTTTTTATTGGTGATCAAAGTGTTTAGATCACCAAGAGATCCTTCTTTTACTTTGAGGAGGCGGACGAGTGCGTTCGCGGTGTTTCGAGTTCGTGTGTGAACTCTTTATTTGAGGTGCGGCCTCGGCGAGCTAGTGAGCTTGCGGTGTGTACGGGACTAGGGAGTCTAAGAGCTTGTAGGTGTTGCGGCACCGAGTGATCCGGTGGGATCAATTATAGTGGAAATCCTTCTAGTGTAAAGGCGGGGATGTAGAGCAAGTGTGCTCGAACCTCGAAACAAATCTCCGTGTTTGCAATTGCACTCTCTCTCTCTCTCTCTCTCTTTGTCTCTTACTTGTTTATATCTTGCATGCTCTTATT
This sequence comes from Agave tequilana, assembly GCA_038442645.1. Taxonomy (NCBI): domain Eukaryota; kingdom Viridiplantae; phylum Streptophyta; class Magnoliopsida; order Asparagales; family Asparagaceae; genus Agave; species Agave tequilana. Next base: position 46,786 of record JAVJIF010027653.1, on the reverse strand, counting down.
GTGCTTATCTTTACATGCTTGATATACATTTGTGCTCTTATTGTTATATGCTTGGGGATTGTTTGCTAACACTTGTATTCAACCAAGAGAGCCAACGTGGCACCTCAACTCTTATTTAGAGGAATCTTGAGGAGTTAGTCCAGAGCCCTTCACGGGGAATTCGGCTACACTCTTGTGTTATACGTGGTGTTTAGTTTAAGAAGTTTTAATTTGCATTAAATAGTTTTTAATTCCGCATTTAGTGACCATTAGATTAGCCATCACCTATTCACCCCCCCCTCTAGGTGATTTCAATTGGTATCAGAGCCACGTGCTCTTGATTTGGGTCTTACAACCTAGAGTTAAAGATCCTCATTTTTAGGCTAATCACAATATTTGTACACACACCATGGATTTCATGTCACCTCCACCTTTGACATCCTTAACATCCAAACATGGAAGGTTAAGATGTCCTTATACCTCAAAGCCCTAGGGATTCATGTTTATTTTGCCACTACTAGAGATTCATATTGTTTAAATGGCAAAAATATTGAGGCTAATGCAAAAGCCCTACATGCTTTAAAATCTACCCTAAATGATGTTTATTTATCTAGGGTATCTAACATTGATTCGGCTTTTGTAGCATGTAACATCATCACCTCCCTTGGCGAAAAAGATCAATACTATGTGGGGAGCGACTCGGATGTTGGAAGTGACACCTCCAATGTGTGCTACATGGTCCAAGGGGATAACCCCCTTGAGGTAACTACCGAATCCGAGGTAGAAGAAGATGACATGTCATATGATGAGCTTACATCTTTTTGTCAACCAATGCTTGAAAAATATGACATGATTAAAAAGGATAACAAAAATTTGAAAAGAAATTTGATTGCATATTAAAAGAAAATGAGTCTTTTAAAAATAAATTTGCATGCATTGAAAAAGAAAATGAAAATTTGAAAAATGAAAATGTTTCCTTGATGTCTAAATTAAATGATCTTTGTGAAGGAAACACTATTTTGAAAAATAAAGTTGTTTTGATGGAAAAACAAAAAAAAGTTGCTTTAAATGAAAACACTTCTTTAAAAAGAAAAATGGTTGAAAAAGAAAAAGAAAATGTTTCTAAAAGGAATAAGAAAAATGATTCTATTTCTCATCATGCTTTACATCCACCACTAATGAGATGAAATTTTTGAAAAATAAAATAAATTGTTTGAGCTCAACATTGAGCAAATGTGCTTTTAATCATACTAGATTGGAGTCCTTATTTTCAAAGAAACAAACTCCACATATTCATGCACATCACCCACATGCATATTCACTATTTGCACGTCACGATCACACTCATGCACATATGCATCCTAAGGTGTACAAATGTACACATTGTGCCGCAAAGGCCATTTAGCAAAATTTTGTTATGATAAGATAAATGCTTTAAATTTTGCTAATAAGAAAAATGTTTGGGTTCCTTACAAAGCAAACCCCCAAGGACCCAAAAGAAAATGGGTACCAAAATCCCCACCTTGTGTTTTTGATGTAGGTGAGGGCTCTCACATGACGTGAGAGGATTGGTGCCTGGTGGTGGATGCATGGGCTTGATGGACATAATTTTGATGCACCGCTATCAAGGAGGGACAACCACCTTGTTTTGGAGACTTAGAGCATAGTTCTTTGGTTTGGTAACTATCTCTAAACTCCTAATTTAGTTTACATATATGATATTTTTAGCATGTTCATGTTTTTGTGCTTCATGTGGTAAATACTAGTTTAAATGTAGTTTTTATCAAAACTTGGATATATACTTGTACAAGTAGTGAGCAACAAATTGATTCATATATGTTTGCACTTCATTTTCATTTGTACTCACTATATGCACATGTATAGCCTAGTTTTGATGATTCTCTCATTTACACTTGTTTTGCCTATTTTCATGTTTTACTTCATGTATATGTATTTTGTATTAAAATCTAATAAATATACATGTATACCCCATGAGTCATTTGCCTTCATGCAATTTACATGATGGATTCTTTTTATGTTTGGGATATGTATGCATATTGTTAGTTTTGGATAAATCATACATATACCTAGAAGTTTGTCTTAAAATGAAAAATGAATTTTCATGATTTGTTTGATAAAATGATCATTTTGAGCTTTATTGACTATTTTCATAAAAATGCTAATTACATGATTCTTATACGCTCATACTTCATTTGTTTTGTCATGACATTGTTCATGAACACTTTTATGAGCCTTATTGTTTTGAGTGTCAACTCTTGTGTATTTGGTATGATTCATGAAAAACATATGTTTTGGTTTCTTGTTTTGAAGGATCTTTAACTAGTTTTTCAAAAATTACTTTAACTAGTTATTTATTCTTCAAATTAGTAGTTTATGAGATATACACATGATCCTATTATTGTTTCAATTGGTATCATTGAATATTTTTTCAATTGGTATCAATATTGATATTTTGTATATACTCATATTTTGTTTCCTATATATGTATGCTTCATTTCAAAAAATATCAATTTCGATTGGTATTTTCTTTTTCATATACATATATATGAGTTATTTGTGCTTGAATTAAAATTGATTTACATGTTTTAAAGCACAAAGTTTGTTTTATGATAAGAAAATAAAAGAAAATAAAAAAATTGATCATTATTTTCAAAATTGATATCAAAATTCAAAATTTTGTTTGAATAAGAAAAATTAAAATTTTTTTATTTGTATTGCCTATATGCAAGGGGAGCTTAACATCTCTTCTACATATAGATTCATGTTGAGTGTATCTTATATTGAGGAGCTTGACAACTCTTCTTTATGCGGTACACGTGTGTAGGGGGAGCTTCACATCTCCTCTTATGCATTACATATTATGCGTTATGTGAATTAGGGCTTGTCATCCCTCTTTCATGTAATGTATATGTGTAGGGAAGTTAACTTAGCGTCTTCCTCTTCATGAATGTATATCGCATATATCCTTTATTGATTTGTTTAATGTCAAATATTGTAGTGATCAAATAATTAGGAGATGTATTCCCGAAGAGGAAACTAGAAGCGTTCTAACCTTTTGTCACGAATTTGCTTGCGGTGGACACTCCGGTCCCCGCAAAACTGCCGAAAAGGTACTACAGAGTGGCTTCTATTAGCCCGTTCTATTTAAAGATGCATTTGACTTTTACAAAACTTGCACAAGATATCAAATGATAGGAAGGATTTCTAAACATAATATGATGCCTCTAAATTCAATTCTAGAAGTAGAACTCTTTGATGTTTGGGGCATTGATTTTATGGGTCCCTTTCCTAATTCATTTGGGCATCAATACATCTTGTTGGCTGTAGATTACGTATCCAAATGGGTTGAAGCCATCCCTTGCAAGATAAATGACAACAAAGTTGTTGTCAAATTCTTGAAAGAAAACATCTTTTCACGCTTTGGAACTCCTCGTGGCATAATTAGTGATAATGATACACATTTTTCCAATAAAACTTTTGAAGCTCTTATGCGAAAATATGTCATAACACACAAGTTATCTACACCTTGCCATCCTCAAACCAGTGGGCAGGTAGAAGTTTCAAATAGGCAAGTTAAGCTTATCTTGGAGAAAACTGTGAATTAAAACAGGAAGAACTGATCCACCAAATTGGTTGATGCCTTATGGGTATATAGGACCGCCTTTAAAATGATTCTAGGAATGTCTCCTTATAGATTAGTTTTTGAAAAGGCTTGCCACCTTCCTGTTGAGATAGAGCACCGAGCCTTATGGGCAATTAAGCAGCAGAATTTTGATCTAGATAAGGCTGGTGAACTTTGAAAATTACAAATTTCTGAACTTGAGAAGTTAAGGAACGAGGCATATGAAAATGCAAAAATTATGAAAGATAGGGTTAAGGTTTTTCATGATAAGTTCATCACGAGAAAAACTTTTGTTCAAGAACAAAAAGTCTTACTCTATAACTCTAGACTTCACCTCTTTTCCAGAAAGTTAAAATCAAGATGGACAGGGCCTTTCATTGTTAAGACTGTGTTTCCACATGGAGCCATAGAGATATACGACCCTAAAAATTGAAATGTATTCAAGGTAAATGGTCAACGTCTAAAACCATTTTTGGAATCAGTACCAAAAGCAAATGCAGCTATGGGTCTTTTTGACCCAATATATCTGTAACTCTACCTCTCTGCCAGTTCATTTCATGCATTTATACATACATGCATACATTGGGGACAATGCATGAGATAAGTGTGGGGGAGGATACTAACCTTATAAATAAAAAACTAAAAATAAAAATATATAAATATATATATATATATAAAACATATATACATATATAAAAAAAGATATTTATTTAACATAGATTATTGACTAATTGAAGTGAGCTGTTAACATAACTCACTAACCTTAGGTTATTAACTTAATATATAATATACATATATATATATATATATATATATACATGGGGTTACTGTACCTCAGCCGACGGCTGAGAGAGTTTCTCAGCCCCCGGTGACGTGGCCGAATATATACCACAGATCGGCCGCAGAGTGTAGGCGCCAAAAAAAAACAAAAAAATCCCGCCTAAACATTCGTGAATCAAAATGACAAAAATACCCCTTTTTTACTTCTAAACTAGCATAAACTCATCCACAAACAAAATTTACCTACAGAATTTTCAGCTGTGAATATATCTACAGTTATAAAATTCTTAATTCTACTACAGACGAAACATGATATCGTTTCGAACATTGCGACCATCGTCGCAGAATTAATACAATTTATATATGACGACTGCGGCACTAGTCGCAGTCATATTATAACAAAAGTCGCAGTCTGCAACCCTAGTCGCATTCATTTTTTATATCACATCGCGACCCTAGTCGCATTCCTTATTCCCATAAAAATAACAGACGAAAACATGGTCGCAATCTTTTTTCAGCTGCGACTTCGTTCAGAACAGCGACCATGGTCGCAATCTTTTTTCAGCTGCGACCTCGTTCAGAACAGCGACCAGGGTCGCAGTCTTTTTTCAGCTGCGACCTCGTTCAGAACAGCGACCACGGTCGCAATCTTTTTTCAGCACTGCGACCAAAGTCGCAATCCTTTTTCGCATGCCTTATGGAACAGAATTTTATAAGTTTACAAAGTAGATTAGCGTATATCACATCTTATAAAATACTATATTAATTACACTGAATTAAATGAATTAAAAGAAGTAATTAATATTCTATCTACCGTGATAAAACAACAGTCTCAAAAAAAGAGATGCAATAATATTAATCTCGATAAAGGAAAGATGTGCACCATACGTAATCTAAAGATATAGGGAAAAACATTCTAAAAAAAGTTAATTTGTACTTCACGCAGTAAACCTCTGGAAAAAAAAGCAACTCTTCGGATTCTCCCACCATAACTCTTCAATTAAATATTTTTTTTTACCACTTTTCCAATACTCAACCTTCACCTATAACAATTATTATTACTATTCATGTTCTTTCACATTCTTTACCTTTATATAGTGCTTGTAACTAATACATTATCTCATATCTAAAAACAATATTTTTACTCTTCCTTTTCAATTCATTCTTGAATCATGTCTTCCCCATCTTCTTCCTCTGAACACTTAGATTTCAACTTCAATCGTTCCCCCACCGGTCCTTTTTCTCCAGGATATTCTAGTGAATCTGATACCAGTCTGAACTTCACTCCTTTTGACTATCTCACTACATTAAATAATGTATTAACTAATCCTCCTATTCATGAGGATAATGAAGATTTCATGAGGGTTAGTGAGGAAGACATTATCCCTCTGCCACTTGACGGAGACACGCTTGATGAAAGCATGTCCTCTGATGCTGTAGGCTCGCTTTCTCGCAACGGATCGGACGAAGAGCTTGATAGAGATGATCCATTCTGGGAGTTTATCGATGAAACAAAAAAAACTTAAAAACAGGAAGATGATGAGGAAATAAGTGATGAACAAGAAGAGCAGAAGAATGAAGACGACGAATCTGCTTATGATGGTGATAATGACGAGGATTAGGATTTCCTGACCTTCTGATATTCAACCTTATTTTGTATTCTTTTAAAAGCTTTTAATTCTCATTTTTTGTAAGGTCTCTTTCTGACTATATTAACTTATAAGCCCTTTAATGCTCTTTTAATTACATATGAAACTGCAACTGCTGTTCTTTAACACTACGACCATAGTCGCAGTCCTACTACGCATGCAATAAGTAAAAAAAATCATAGTTTATAGGCGGCTAAGACAACAGTTACGGTGAAACGCAAAACATATAAAAACATACGTAAAATGCGACCGTAGAATCAGTCCTTAGTCACCGTTATTAAATTTAACTTAGCAAAAAAAATCATCCAGAAAAATGCAGTCGTGGGTACTGCGACCATAGTCGCAGTCCATGATCGCATAATATATGCAAAAACCAATTTAATAGTTCATAGGACGATCAGACAAACAGTCATTATTGACCCTGGTCACAGTTGTTTTTGTTTGCACTATAGATGATTGCGACCTTGGTCGCAATGTAGACCATGGTGGCAGATGTCTATGTTTGCGCAGTTGTTTATGTTTGCACTGTATACTTATGCGACCATGGTCGCAGTTGATTGAGAATAAAAATAGAGTTCAGATTGTCTTAGTCTCAATGCGAATCCGCTGTAGCAAGGGCTCGAGCGGGTCGTGATCCTCAGGGAAGGATGCGATGAAAGCGTTTCGACTCGATTCCTCTGTATCTTCAAAAATAAGAGAGAGATTAGATCTTGAGATGAAAAATATGTGAAAGAGATGGTTTTGCTGATTTTCTACCACAACCCTATTGCAAATTAAAGAGCTTGATCTTCATCTTAAGATTAATATAATTCACCCTAGGTTATTACAACTATATCAAGCAAGAAAATTAATACACGATTCTAACTAAGTTACATAGATCAAAAACCTAACTATGGTTCCTCCTAACATCTAGGTACAGCCTAATAGAAGACGAATCTCAACTTATGCTGTCCTAGTTCTTAAGTTGAAGTCATGAAAAGGTCCTTTTATCATGTAACCTAGATTAAGAATTTTAAGTATTTTTTTTTTAATCTTCTAGAATTAGTTGCCTTTAAACCTAGGGTTTCTAGTGATGGTCCTTAATCGGATCAAGATTTAATTGCTTCTAGGGTTGCTTCAAGAATCTCAGCAAACCACTAGGAAGATTAGTTCTTCATCATCATTTTTTGCTTTTTCAATTATTTAATTTTTTTGGTTTTTATCTAATGAGAAAGACTGCAAAAATAAAGAAAAAAACGAAAACAAGAAGAGATCGAAGATTAAAACACGAGAGATTGCAAAAGAAATAAAATAATTGCAGAAATTTAACAGAGAACAAAAGAGTGACCTTTATTGATGAATCTCCGGTTACACAATTGTCTCCTTCTTCTCCACAAAGAACTTGAAATAAAAATTACAACTTTGAATAAAAAATGGCTAAAGCAAACCCTAATCGTCTCTGCATGCCCCTCCCTGTTGCGACTGCATGGATATTTATAGTGCAGGATGTAGAGGAGTCCCGGATATAAGTGCCAACAGAAACTGGTACCCATCTCTATCCAGACTGCCGCGGATGCGCGGCTTTTGCCGCGCCTCCGCGGCAGTTTAGTGGCTTCTGGCCACGCGCTTTGGCGCGTGGCCCCTCCTGGTCCGTCCATGTGGGCTTCTGCTTTTAGAAGTGCGATCCTGGCCTTTTAATCTAGATTTTCGAGATAACTTGGTAATCAAGTTACTCTTAATCCAGATTTCTTCAAATCTCTCTCCCACGAAATTCCTCTTTATCTTGGCTTTTTATCCTTATCCCGCAGGTGTTTAGGGTTTGATAGAAGTCTATCCAACCCTAATTTCTGATATTTGCAACTTTTAGCCCTTGTATTTGCATTTTGATTCTTTGTATTTGCGCTTCTTCACCTGGGCTTCAAACATGGGCTTGGATCTGGGCTTTTGGGCTCTTTTAGCTTTATTCTTTATTAAATTGATAATTTGAGGCCTGCACATATTAAATAAAGAAATATTAATAATTGTGCATTATAATATGAATATTTATGTGCAAATGCGATGATATATATGATGACAATTATGCATTTTTCACTACCTATCACACCCCCACACTTATCTTTTTGCTCGTCCTCGAGTAAAAATCAAAAAGAAAGAGAAAAATCTAACCTAGCTAACTCACTTTCGTAGGAATCACGGTTGCACTTAGCATGTGCAACAAGCCATTAAACCCCTAGGTTACCCTAGAGGACGAGTGTTGTCTCGTGAGGGTTTTCAGCGGATTACACCCACAAATTCATAAAAAGGAAAATATTTGAATTATATTTGAAGAGACTAAGTAGTCTATAAGTTTTAGGATTATCATTTTTATTCATTCTTCAAACCTGGTCTTTATAAAGTTAATTGTTATTCATTTTAGGTAAGGATTAAAATTGAATTTCTAATATAGTCTTTTTTGTTACCAAAAGTCATACGCACCCTTGTGAATCTAGGAATTCCTTAACTTGGACTCTCATGCCTCATTATTATTTTTATAACATCATCTAATTTTCTTTCGTGTAAGTATCAAGGCTTCTTGAGGCCCTCATACCTAACTAATTGACTATTAGATGTGTTAATATATATATATATATAATATATATATATATAATATATATATTTTTTTTTTTTGGCATGTATAACTCATCTAATTTTCTTTCGTATAAGTATCAAGGCTTCTTGAGGCCCTAATACCTAACTAATTGATTATTAGATTTGTTAGTACATTTAAGTAATTTTTCCTTAGTTCCCTCGGACTTTCTAATCCACCCATGTAGCGAACTTAAAGTCGATGACTCCCAAACCGGTGGCTTTAGGGCACCAGGTGAGAAAACACCCCGCGGACTCAAATTCAAGTGAACTAGGCCCAAAACTAAGGACTTTATTTTATTTACTCACCTTTAGGCATGAATACTTATGCTTCTTGAGGCACATGCATCAGCTTAATTGGTGATTTTTTTTTTCTTTTTTTTTTTTTTTTTTTTATGAGGCACAAGGTCTTTGTCTTAGAATCCTAGATATGCATATGGTATGCAAATTTCATTAAGGTAAAAATCAAGACTAATTATTTATTCAATTTCTCTCCTATACCTAAAATTTAAACAATTTATTTATTTTGACCAAGTTTTTAGAAATCCTAATCATGATTTTCCTAATCCTTAAAACTAACTTAGATTTCTTTCAAAAAATAAGTCAAAGTATTTCCTTTTTATAACATTTTTTTTTTTTTTTTTAAATATATTACATACCCTTCCCCCACACTTGTTTCATGCATTGTCCCTAATGTATGAATGAAATGTATGGAATGCATGAATTGGCAGAAAGATATAATCACCGATACAGTGGGTCAAAAAGACCCATCGCCGCATTAGCTTCCTGCACAGACTCCAAAAAGATTTTAAGACGTTGACCATTTACCTTGAATGAATTGCCATTTTTGGGATCGTAGATCTCTATGGCTCCGTGTGGAAACACCGTCTTAACAATGAATGGTCCTGTCCATCTTGACTTCAATTTGCCGGGAAAGAGATGAAGTCTAGAGTTGTAAAGTAAAACTTTTTGTCCTTGGACAAAAGTTTTTCTCGTGATGAATTTATCGTGAAAAACCTTAACTCTATCCTTCGCAATCTTCGCATTCTCGTATGCATCATTCCTCAACTCCTCTAGTTCAGAAATTTGTAATTTCCGAAACTCACCGGCTCTATCTAAATCGAAATTTAGCTGCTTAATTGCCCATAGGGCCCGGTGCTCTAGCTCGACAGGAAGGTGGCAAGCCTTTCCAAAGACTAGTCTATAGGGAGACATTCCTAGAATCGTCTTGTAGGCAGTCCTATATGCCCATAGGGCATCCACCAGTTTGATGGACCAGTCCTTCCTATTCTGATTCACAGTCTTCTCCAAAATGAGCTTGACTTGTCTATTAGAAACTTCTACCTGCCCGCTAGTTTGAGGATGGTAGGGCGTAGACAACTTGTGAGTAATGGCATATTTTCGCATGAGAGCTTCAAAAGTTCTATTGCAAAAATGTGTGCCATTGTCGCTAATGATGGCTCGAGGGATTCCAAAGCGTGAGATGATATTATCTTTCAAGAATTTGACAACAACTTTGTTGTCATTTGTCTTGCAAGGGACAACTTCTACCCACTTCGACACATAGTCTACGGCCAACAAGATGTATTGGTGCCCAAACGAATTAGGGAAGGGTCCCATAAAATCAATGCCCCAACGTCGAAAAGTTCTACTTCTAGAATGGGATTTAGGGGCATCATATTTTGTTTGGAAATTCTTCCTATCATTTGACATCTTGTGCAAGTCTTGCAATACTCAAATGCATCTCTAAACACAGTTGGCCAATAAAAGCGACTTTGCAGAATTTTCTCGGCAGTTTTGCGGGGACCAAAATGTCCACCGCAAGCGAACTCATGACAGCACACTTTTAGTCTCCTCGTCGGGGACACATCTCCTAATGATTTGGTCGCTACAATATTTGAAAAGATAAGGATCTTCCCACATGTAATACCGAACTTGAGACAAGAATCGGTATCTATCCTGTTTGGACCAACTAGGTGGTGTTTGGTTTGTGACTAAGTAGTTTACTATGTCAGCAAACCATGGCTCCTTACAGATGGCTAGAAGTTGCTCATCGGGAAAATTGTCATTGATGGGCAGCTCGACAGAAGGTGCGTTGGGCACACGAGAGAGATGGTCAGCTACGACATTTTCGACACCTTTTTTATCTCGAATTTCGAGATCAAATTCTTGCAGTAGAAGGATCCAACGAATGAGTCGGGCCTTCGCATCTTTCTTAAGCATAAGGTATCGCAGAGCAGAATGGTCAGTGAAGATCGTGGTCTTAGTCCCAAGTAGGTATGGACGGAATTTCTCCAAAGCGAACACTACTGCCAAGAATTCCTTCTCGGTGGTAGTATAGTTCATTTGGCCTCATTAAGCGTCCTACTCGAATAGTAGATCACGTGCTGCTTATTGTCCTTACGCTGTCCTAAGACAGCACCTATCGCAAAATCAGAAGCGTCACACATGATCTCAAAAGGCTTGGACCAGTCCGGAGGTGAGATGATAGGGGCAGATATAAGTTCCACTTTCAATTTCTCCCAAGCACTATGGCACCTATCATCAAAAATGAAGGACACGTCCTTAGCAAGAAGGTTTGTAAGGGGTCTAGCAATTTTGCTAAAGTCCTTAATGAACCTACGATAAAATCCGGCGTGTCCTAAAAAGGATCGAATGTCCTTCACGCATCGAGGAAGTGGAAGTTTCGCAATGATTTCCACTTTGGCCTTGTCTACCTTAATCCCTTCCCTAGATATCTCATGACCTAGGACAATCCCTTGTTGCACCATGAAGTAACACTTTTCCCAATTGAGGGTCAAGTTCTTCTCGGTGCACCTACTCAGCACTAGCTCCAAATGATGGAGACACTGGTCAAATGAATTTCCATAGACTGAGAAGTCGTCCATGAAAATCTCTAGGAAACGCTCGACCATATCAGAAAACAAGCTTAACATACAACGTTGGAATGTTGCGGGGCATTGCATAGGCCGAAAGGCATTCGACGGTAAGCAAATGTCCCAAATGGACACGTGAACGTTGTTTTCTCTTGATCCTCCGGGGCTATAGGGATTTGGTTATACCCTGAATACCCATCCAAAAAGCAGTAATACTCATGACCTGCTAATCTTTCCAACATTTGATCGATGAAAGGGAGGGGAAAATGATCTTTCCTAGTGGCTGCATTCAACTTACGGTAGTCTATGCATACTCTCACCTTGGTAGGCAATCGTGTTTGCACTAACTCATGTTTGTCGTTCTCTACCACCGTAAAGCTAGACTTCTTAGGGACCACGTGCATTGGGCTAACCCATTCGCTATCGGAAATGGAATAAATTATCCCATTATCTAACAGTTTTACTATCTCGGCTTGTACAGCCTCCTGCATAAGTGGGTTTAGTCTACGCTGTGGATCCCTTTTCGGTCTAGTCCCTTCCTCAAGATGAATACGATGCTGGACTATCGTAGGGCTCAGTCCCTTAATATCTGCCATAGTCCAACCAATGGCTTCCCTATGTCTCCTAAGGGTTGCCAGCAGGTTCTCCTCTTGCCTATTGGTCAAATTAGATGCAACTATGACCGGTAACGTCTCTTGTTCACCTAGGTAGGCGTACTTAAGATGTTTGGGCAAGGCTTTTAACTCCAAAGAAGGAGTTGGCTCGATGGGTGGAGGAGTTAAGCTAGAATCTCCCATCTCTATAGAACTCAGATTTGATTCCCATTCGATCTCATCAAGACTGATATCATTTGTTTCTAACTCTTCCTCTTCCTCTGACTCAAATATGATCTCATCATTATGCTCACTCGTCATGTTCTCAATGGAGTTAACCTCAAAGGGTTGGTCGGTCACATCGTAGGGATGCTTACCTAGGTTGAAAACATTGACTTCCTTGGTCATATCCCCAAAAGTCAGTCTCATGGAACCGTTTCTACAATTTATAATTGCATTAGCGGTTGCTAGGAACGGTCTTCCTAAGATAACGGGAGTTTGGGACCTAGGATTAGACACAGGTTGTGTCTCTAAGACAATGAAATCTACCGGGTAAATGAATTCTCCAACCCGTATAAGAACGTCATTGATCTCTCCCTTTGGAACTTTGATAGAGCGGTCAGCCAACTGAATAGTAACTTGGGTCGGGTTGAGTTCACCTAATCCAAGTTGTTGATACACGGAGAAAGGGAGCAAATTGATGCTGGCTCCTAAATCGAGGAGTGCTCGATTGATTTCGGCTCGACCTATGGTGCAAGAAATGGTGGGGCAACCTGGGTCCTTATACTTGATAGGGATCTGGTTGGACAGTAGCTCACTAATGTTAGTGGCTAGAAAACCTTCTTAGGCACATTAGTCTTTCTTTTCTTGGTGCACATGTCCTTAATGAATTTGGCATAACTAGGGACCTGTTGGTTTGCATCAAGAAGTGGAATGTTGAGCCTAACTTGATTGAACACCTCTAATAATTCTCCATGTGTGCATTGTTGTTGCTTCTAAGCCTATTTGGAAATGGAGCTATAGGCTGGTGCAACTGATCTGCTGACTTTTCAGCTTCAGTTTCCTTGGGACTGGATGGAGAAGGAGTGGAGCTAGATGGAATGGAAGTGGAGCTAGATGGAATGGATGGCATGGATGGATCCGATGGCATGGATACTTGATTATCAACTTGTTTCCCCGATCTGAGTGTATGGACCATATGACACTGATTTGGTCTTGAGCCTCATTGGCTGGCCTAGGATTCCTAGGGTTAGGCAATGGTTGACTCGGTAGGGTACCCCTCTGTCTCTCTTGCTGGTTCAATTGGAGCTCTATCCTACTTAGGACTTGAGCCAGCGTGTCTTGGCTTTTCACTAGGGTATCCACCTTTCTTTCCAAATTTGAAAGTCTTGTCTCCATTTGTGAATTTGGAAAGACGGTGGAGGATTTTGACTAGGGAAATTTTGTTGATAGGGCGGATTTTGGAAGTTGTTGGAGAATTTGGGCCTCACTTGATCATTGTTGCTTGGGCCCCATGAAAAATTGGGATGGTTTCTCCAACCGGGATTGTAGGTGGGTGCATAAGGATTGTTGGCTGGCCTTGTGAAGGCCGCACTCGTATGTTCGGGCAAGCTTTGATGCGCGATGAAAACAGGACATTCCTCGAACACATGGTTCATATCTTGACAATAAGTACAGCCCGCCGAAGATGTTGGGCTGACTTGGTTCACAGAGACTGGCTCTTTCGTTTCAAGAGCCTCTAATCTACGCATAACAGCAGCTAACTTAGCATCGGTTGCTACGTTGGCCTCAATGGAATGGATACCTCCTTTAGAAGAAGTAGGGTCATTGGTCCTAGATTTTTCAGGAGTAGGGTCCCATTGGATGGATTTTTCAGCTAATTTCAAACAATGTCCATCCTTCATCTTCATTCTTTTGCAGAAATCCTCCTTGACACATGGATTCTAACAGTGTTTTAGTAGAATAATCTAATCCATCATAGAGAACTTGGCAAAGTCGCCATTTCTCTATCCCATGGTGAGGACATTGGGCAAGGAGATCCTTAAAACGCTCGAAGTATTTCCAAAAAGGTCATTGGCTGTTTGCTTAAACTGGAGGATATTCTTCCTAATCAGTGCAGTCTTGTGAACGGGATAAAATTTCTTTAAGAAGGCCTTAATGAAATTATCCCAAGAAGATATAGAACCGGCCTCTAGACTGTAGAGCCATTTCTTTGCTAAATCCTTCAAAGCAAAGGGGATAAACCTAAGTTTGATAGCATCGTCTCCTAACTTAGGCATATTCATCATTTGGCATACTTCTTCAAATTCCCTTATGAAGAAGTATGCATCCTCAGATTCAAGTCCATGAAATTTGGAAGCGTGTTGATGTATTGTGGCTTGAGTTCATAAGGGTCAACACTTTCGATAGTGAGCTGGATGCAAGAAGGAAGAGAGGTTCTAATGGGATAGAACCTATCTTGGAGTGACTGTTGTTGTGCCATGTGTGAGTCGGGCTTGAGCTCGGGTGGTGAACTAGTTCTAGTTAGCCGGGATGTGAGTGGGTCTCTCGACCAAGCGGTCATGCACAATCAGCAAACAAGTTCACCCAATCAATCAAAAGAAAAAGAAAAACAAACAAAAATCCTATTCTAGGGTTATCCTTGACCTAGACGACTCCTAACTTTAGACTGTCCTTAGGAGGTCTATTGTCGACGTTAACCACGAGCTAATCGGCCAGTTCAGGGCAAGACCGGTGGGAGGTTTTCCGTCAGAGACGTTCCTTAATTAAATAACCACCGTTCTTCGGGCTTTCGGCCCTCAATCCTTCGCTAGACACCGATTTGGCAAGGGTTAATTTCGAACAACTTTCCTTCTTCGGTCAATCTCCTATTGAGTCCGAGTTACCTTAGGGCCAACGTCTAGTCAAGTTTTAATTAGGGTTAGGGTTGTGAGTGTGACTGGTATGATTTGTGGGCCAAGGAAGGGTGATGAAATCCCCACCTTATCTTTGTTATGGGTTATGCCCTTAAAATGGATTAGTGTACGTGTAAAGCGGTAGAAAAGTAATCACTCAAGAAAGCGGTAAACAAACAAGAGTGCTTCCTAATCTATATGCTATGCAAACGTACCTTGTCGCCAGCACTCTTCAACAGAATAAAAGAATTAAAATAGACACGTGCCCTAAAATGCAAGAGTCTAAAAATATTTTTTTATTTTTTTTCAACAAATAGGTTAATGTTAATATTAACAGTTGCAGAGTGATCACAGAGAGGAAATAACACAGCAGAAAATATTTTTTTTTTTTTTGCACTGCAGAGCAACCTGCAGAAAAATGAATTAGTAGTGAGCTACAAGTGCCGCGGATTCGCGGCTTTTGCCGTGGATTCGCGGCAAACTTGTAGGTCCAAGTGCTCTGCCTTCGAGGGCAGAGGCACTGGATAGCAATATGTGTCTTCTGCTGCTCTGTTTCTGCTTTTTGTTCTCTGTACCTGCAACAGAAAAGAAAGAATGATTAAAACAAAGAAATCGTGCCGTTCCTTCCCCGGCAACGGCGCCAAAATTTGATTGAGAATAAAAATAGAGTTCAGATTGTCTTAGTCTCAATGCGAATCCGCTGCAGCAAGGGCTCGAGCGGGTCGTGATCCTCAGGGAAGGATGCGATGAAAGCGTTTCGACTCGATTCCTCTGTATCTTCAAAAATAAGAGAGAGATTAGATCTTGAGATGAAAAATATGTGAAAGAGATGGTTTTGCTGATTTTCTACCACAACCCTATTGCAAATTAAAGAGCTTGATCTTCATCTTAAGATTAATATAATTCACCCTAGGTTATTACAACTATATCAAGCAAGAAAATTAATACACGATTCTAACTAAGTTACATAGATCAAAAACCTAACTATGGTTCCTCCTAACATCTAGGTACAGCCTAATAGAAGACGAATCTCAACTTATGCTGTCCTAGTTCTTAAGTTGAAGTCATGAAAAGGTCCTTTTATCATGTAACCTAGATTAAGAATTTTAAGTATTTTTTTTTAATCTTCTAGAATTAGTTGCCTTTAAACCTAGGGTTTCTAGTGATGTTCCTTAATCGGATCAAGATTTAATTGCTTCTAGGGTTGCTTCAAGAATCTCAGCAAACCACTAGGAAGATTAGTTCTTCATCATCATTTTTTTGCTTTTTCAATTATTTAATTTTTTTGGTTTTTATCTAATGAGAAAGACTGCAAAAATAAAGAAAAAAAAACGAAAACAAGAAGAGATCGAAGATTAAAACACGAGAGATTGCAAAAGAAATAAAATAATTGCAGAAATTTAACAGAGAACAAAAGAGTGACCTTTATTGATGAATCTCCGGTTACACAATTGTCTCCTTCTTCTCCACAAAGAACTTGAAATAAAAATTACAACTTTGAATAAAAAATGGCTAAAGCAAACCCTAATCGTCTCTGCATGCCCTCCCTGTTGCGACTGCATGGATATTTATAGTGCAGGATGTAGAGGAGTCCTGGATATAAGTGCCAACAGAAACTGGTACCCATCTCTATCCAGACTGCCGCGGATGCGCGGCTTTTGCCGCGCCTCCGCGGCAGTTTAGTGGCTTCTGGCCACGCGCTTTGGCGCGTGGCCCCTCCTGGTCCGTCCATGTGGGCTTCTGCTTTTAGAAGTACGATCCTGGCCTTTTAATCTAGATTTTCGAGATAACTTGGTAATCAAGTTACTCTTAATCCAGATTTCTTCAAATCCTCTCTCCACGAAATTCCTCTTTATCTTGGCTTTTTATCCTTATCCCGCAGGTGTTTAGGGTTTGATAGAAGTCTATCCAACCCTAATTTCTGATATTTGCAACTTTTAGCCCTTGTATTTGCATTTTGATTCTTTGTATTTGCGCTTCTTCACCTGGGCTTCAAACATGGGCTTGGATCTGGGCTTTTGGGCTCTTTTAGCTTTATTCTTTATTAAATTGATAATTTGAGGCCTGCACATATTAAATAAAGAAATATTAATAATTGTGCATTATAATATGAATATTTATGTGCAAATGCGATGATATATATGATGACAATTATGCATTTTTCACTACCTATCAGCAGTGTCGACCCTGGTCGCAGTTGTTTATGTTTGTACTGTATACTTATGCGACCTTTGTCGCATTATTGACCCTGGTCGTAGTTGTTTGTTTTTGCACTGTAGATGATTGCGACCTTAGTCGCAGTGTAGACTATGGTCGTAGATGTATATGTTTGCACTGTAGACTTATGCGACCTTGGTCGCAATGTCGTTCATTATTTACATTTGCACTGTAAATAATTTATAAACAATAACCTAAATCCTATAAAGAGCGGCAAAAAAGGGGGGGAAATAATAATAAATAATAACCTAAATCTGACAACGAGCGATCCAAAAATTGCCTTGTGGGCAAATAATAATAACCAATAATGAAAGTTACCGAAAGAGTAGCTTTTCATAAGCGGTATTTAGTAATTTAACTTCTTCCTATAAGCGGGCCGCAAGTTAGTGGGGTGACAAAATTGAGCCACGTCACCGCAGGCTGAGAGAGTTCTCTCAGCCGCAGGCTGATATACATTTTTCTCTATATACATATACATATATATATATATATATATATATATATATATATATATATATATATATATATATATATATATATATATATATATATATATATATATATATATTATAGTTGACAAAGGAGATAATATTTGACTTATCTTTTGAAAGAAATCCAAGTTAATCTTAAGAATTAGGAAAATCATGATTAGGATTTCTAAAAACTTGGTCAAAATAAAATAAATTGTTGGATTCTTTGAGGTATAGGAGGAAAAAATTGAATAATTAATTAGTCTTGATTTTTACCTTAATGAAAATGCATTCCTAATACACTTCCACGTCTAGGATTCTAAGACAAAGACTCTTGTGCCTTATAAAGAATAAAATAAAAAAAAAGAAATAAAAAAATATAATAGAGTTCACTAATTAAGCAGGGTACATGTGCCTTAAGAAGCATAAGTATTCACGTCTAAAGGTGATTTTATAAATTAAGACCTTGGTTTTGTGGCCTAATTCACTTGAGTCCTTAAGTTTGTGGGGTGTTTTCTCACCCGGTGCCCTAAAACCGATCGGTTTGGGAGCCACTGACCTTAGGCTCGCTACATGGGTGAATTAGAAAGCCTAAAAAAACTAAGAAATATTATCTATATATGTACTAACACATCTAATAATCAATTAGTTAGATATGAGGGCCTCAAGAAGTCTTGATACTTATACAAAAGAAAATTAGATGAGTTATACATATTAAAAAAAAAGAAGAAAATAATAATAATAATAAAGAGGCATGAGAGTCCAAGTTAAAGAATCCTAGTAAAGATTCATAAGGATGCATATGACCTAGGGTAACGAAAGAGACTATATAAAAATTCAATTTAATCCTTACCTAAAATTTATAACAAATTATTGTATAAAGACTAAGTTCAAGAATGAATAAAAATGATAATCCTAAAACTTATAGATTACTTAGTTTCTTCAAATATATTTCAAATATTTCTTTCCTTTTTCAAAATAAAAAAATAATAAATTAATTAATTAAATCACTAACATTTTTTTCTTTTATGAATTTTGTGGGTGTACTCCGCTAAAACCCTTCACGAGACAACACTCGTCCTCTAGGAGTAACCTAGAGGTTTAACGGCTTGTTGCACGTGCTAAGTGCAACCGTGATGCCTACGAAAATGAGTTAGGATAGGTTAGTTTTTCTTTTCTTTTCTTTTTCTTTTTCTTTTTTTTTATTCTTTACTCGAGGACGAGCAAAAAGATAAGTGTGGGGGTGTGATGGGTAGTAAAAAATGCAAATTTATCATCACATTTACCATCATATTTCCCTATTTATTCTTTTATTAAGCACTGCTACTAATGTTTTATTGTTTAATGTGTGTAGGCCTTGAGTAATTAAAAAATAAAGAAATAAAGTACAAGTGAAGCCTAAAAGCCTGAGAATCTCATAAGCCCACATGCATAATTAATTGTAGTAATTTAGAAGCTTCTATTTTATCTAACCTAATGCTAAAAAGAGGAAGGATAAAATAGAACTCCTAATTGCTAAAAAGAGAAGGAAAAGGATAAGATGAGATGGACTTCTAATCAAACCTGGTTGCTTGCAATACAAGGATAAAGACAAAGGGGAGAAAAGCTTAAAGACAAAGTATAAATCCTTTTATAAATTAGGATTTGTGATAACTTGCTTCCTAAGTTATCCCGAGTTCTCAAGATAGAAGGTTTGAATACAGAATCCAGAATGAGGAGCCCAGATGAAACGGACCAGAGGAGGCCATGCAAGAAAGTGCGTGGCCATTGGCCACGCTATTGCCGTGGAAACGCGGCTATAGCCGCGTTTCCTCGGCCATTTGGATAAGACTGGCTATGTGTTTTCGTGAGAGAGTTGTACTGGGACTTTACTTCCTATATCTCCTATAAATACCCCTACAGAGCAACAGAGAGGGAGGATCCAGCAACTGAAGTTAGGGTTTTTCTTTAGATCTTTTTCTCTTTGCGAAATTTCTTATATTTTTCGCTTTTGTTATTTGAAGAAGAATATTTTGAAGAAGGAGAGGAGCTTTGTAATTGGTCAGTGACATCAAATAAAAGGTTATCCATTCTTCTTTGCAATTCAATTCAATTCAGTTTTTCTGCTTAGATTAATTATTTTTCTTCTTTTCATTTTCATGCAACTTTTCTTATTCAACATAAAAATTGAAAATAAAAAAAATAATAAAATAAATAACTAATTAAAACTATAGTTTGCTAATCTCTCAATCAACCCTAGTTTAGTTAAAAGATGAATTGATTGATATCTATTATTGTTAGAAACCCTAGGATTAAAATTGGTTTTCTTGAAGATGAATCGATGATTAGGTTTACTTAATTAATGTTGCACTTTTTAAATGATTCTTCATAGTTCTCACTTAAAAACTTTGATAGCATAATTTTAAGTAAAAAACTACTCTTATGCTATACTTTGAAATTAGGATGAATGAATGTTTAATCGTTATTAGTGCACACTAGTTAGGGTTCCAATATTATTACTCATCTTACTTGATTCCCAATTAATAACCTAGGATGGATACTTCTTCATTCAATATGATGTTGACTCTTTGAAACTAATACTTTGGGTTGTGGGAGATGATTAGTAAACTATATTTCTTTTGCTTAATCAAATCTAATCAATCTTTCCTTTTCTTTTCCAAGTTAATTACAGAGAAGATCGTTCCGAAACGCTTCCATCGCATCCTTCCCTGTAGATCGACCCGTCTAACCATTGCTACGCAGTAGTACCTAGAAACGAGATTAAGATTTCTAAACTATTTACAATACAATTTCCTGTTCAATCAATGGGTTGTTGTAGAAAGGAGTATAGAAAGCAAAATCAGAGAATGAATATTGTGAAAATTATGAAAATTGTGGACAATGTGGTTGAAAATTTGATTCGGGGGTGGTGAATCCCCATTGACTCTGTGAAAAGTAAAATTATTTTAGAAATTATGGTCATAAGATTGGGGTATCGGTTGTTTAATTCGGATAAATCCAACCTGATGTATTTGGTTGGTTCATTTTGGAAAAACCCACGTTGGAATTATCCGAATCAAATGGGGTGAAATATGGAATCATATTACGATTAAAAATTATTGTTGTTTGAATTTTATTTCACAAATAATCACAAACAAAAAAGAAAAAGCAAACAAACAAACAAAAAGAAAGGAAAAAAAAATCAAAACCAAGCCTATACTAAGGATGACCTAGACCTAGATGACTCCTAACTGGTCGATTACCAGGGGAAGGTTGTTGTATGAATCCGATCACCAGTTAATCAGCCAGGTAGGGAAAAAATATAGTAGGGGTATTCGTGTATAAGCAACGGGCCTTAATTACGCTAAACCATGGTATTTTCGAGGCGTAATCTCTTAATCCCTAACCTTAGATACCGATTTTTACAAGAGTATGATTCAAACAAATTCCACCCTCAGTCAATCTCTTATTGAGTCTGAGATGTCCCTAGGGGCCAACGTCTATCAATTTTTATTAGTGCTTGGGTTGCGTGCGTGGGGAGGTGGCTTTTGGGCTAAGGAAAGGTGATAAACTCCTCACCTTGTCTTGTATTGAGTTTTGTCCTTAATTTCAATTCATGAAAGTGTGCAATATAGATAAGAATATAACACAAAACAAGTAAATCACCCACATGTCTGTCCTATGCTATATGCAATGCCATATGTACAACTCATTCCAGATCACAACAACAGAACAAAATATAGTATATTGGATTGAACTGACACGTGCCTAAATGCAAATATCTAAACCATTTTAAAAGCGTCCAAATGCCGTATTTTAGTTCCTTATTATTGCAGTGTGGCAATCAAAGCAAAAAAATAGTAGTATATAAATCCACTAGCTATTACAATGTACACAGCCCAGTACAACAAGATACAATTTTGTCACATAGTCCGCGGCAAAAGTCGCATTTGCGCGGCTTTCTATAGAAGCTAGATCTCTGCTTTCAAGAGCAGGGTGCTACAATGCTAATGGTGCTCTGTGATCGGCACATATATTGCATATATATTGTCATATTATCATGTTTATTATCTAATAAATCCTAGTAATAAGTCTTATTTTCTTTATAAAATGCAGGCCCTTGCTAAAAGAAAAAGAAGAGAAACGAGCCCAAAAGCCCATCAAATTCTGATTTAATTCAGAATTAATTCGAAAAAAAATCAGGGCAGATCATGGCAAATAAGAGAGGTAAAAACTGGTTAAAATGAATCTTCTCAAATCTAGTGGTTAAAGTCAAAGATCAAAGACCGTTTCGTCAAATCCAGGAGCTGCAACGGGAAAACCAGCAGGAGATAAAGCCATATCACTAAACTAGGGAGTGCCACCAACCAGGTCTGGCCACCTGGCCACACCATGGCCGCGAAAACGCAGCCAAAGCTGCACTTTTGAAGCTTAGTTGAAGTGGTTGGGGAGCATTTTCTCCTCCTATTTTCGTACGCCTTCCCCAGTTTGGTTTTTGCCTATAAATGCTGCATGTTTCAGAGAAAAAGGGACCGAAAATTTGTTAAATTTTTTTCTTTATTTTTAGGGTTTAGGTTCTTTGTTAGATAGTATAGAGAAGTTGTATCTCTGTTTTCTAATTTTTAGTTCAGTCCAAATACTAGTGAAAGAGAGGAATAGAGTGATTGTAATCTGAATATTGAAGTGACATCAATAAAGGATCAAGCTTTCTTTTCTTCTACTCCAATTCACAAGTATGTCTTATTTTATTTACATGTCTTAATTTTACATCATTCATGAGTAGCTAAACTTATTTTTGGACTCACTATCATCCCTCTCTTCGATCCCTCTTGTTTTGAACAATTTTGATGTAAAGAACCCAACGAAATCATATGTATGTCTTAAACTAAGCCTTTCTTCTTTGAAAGTGTTCTTGAAGGCACATGAGGATGGGTTTAAATTTTTAAACTTCTATTTCTTTAAAATATCACTTGAACTTGATTTTATTTCATACTTGAAAGAAAACTTGATGATTTAACATTCAGTTCAAGAGAATTTCTTAAGAAAAAGAGTTAAACTTTTCCAAACTATCTTATTTGCTTTGCTTAAGACTTTCAAAACTAAAGCTTAAGTTTTTTGCTATGATCAAGTTGTTGCACTAAGAATTTCAAGAGAGACACATTGTTGAGTAGTAAGATAGTGAGCCCAGATCTTCTTCCTATATTAAAATCAACAAAACACTCTTCAAGCTTTTTAAAGATCACCTTTCCAAGCCTTTTTCAAGTTTTAAATTTTTCTTTAAATCACTTCCCTTCTCTCCATTCTCTTTTTCAATATAAAAAAAAGAAATAAAAAAACACAAAACACCATTCTTTGTTATTTAATAATTCATCATAAAGCTTCTATCACATTCCTCCTCGTGGACACGACCCGTTAGCCCAAAGCTAGACGGTAATTCTCATTGCTCTTTCAATATCTCAATCAAATTTTTGGCGCCGTTGTCGGGGAGGGAACGGTGTATTTCTAACCAGTTTGGTGTCTTGTTTCAAAAACGTCAAGATTCAGATTTAGCACTCAAGCTTTGCAGGAGAAGACTTGCTATTCTGTGCCCTACTCTCGAAGTAGGAAACAAAATTTCAAGAAATTGCAGCGCAAAAGCTTGAAATTTTTGGACTACTAAAAACTCTTTTTTACAGGACATATTGCTTTGCAAAAATACAATTTTGTGTATTATTTCTACTATATCTGATATTCACACTCCCTGTTTTTAATTAAACAGTAATTTGATTGATTGTTAATTACTTAAAAAACATTTAGACTTGCATTTTAGGCATTTGTCTAATTACGTTTCTTTTACAATTACTGTTGAGGATAACTGGAGACAAGGTACGTATGTATAACATATAGTTTAGGAAACATTCTTGGTGATATTTGCTTGTGGATGTTACTTTTCTATATCTTGCACACTCTGCACAATCAATTTTAAGGGCAAAACCCAAATCAAGATAAGGTGGGGAAGTCATTGCCTTTTCTTAGCCCACAAACCATCTCCAAGCACGCACAACCTAAGCCAACTTAAAATCTGATAGACGTTGGCCTTAGGGACATCTTGAACTCATTGGGAGATTATCCTAAAGGGGAAGGCGTTAGAATTGACTATTGCCAAATCAGTGTCTAAGGACAGAGATTAAGGGGCGAAACCCTGAAGGGTGGTGGTTTGGCTTAATTAGGCCCGTCGCTTTTGCACGGATACCCCACCAATCTTGCCCTGACCGGCTGATTAGCTTGTGGTCAAAGCCTGCATTATACCTCCTATGGACAATCAACCAGTTAGGAGTTGTCTAAGTCAAGGTTACCTTAGACTAGGCTTGGTTGTTTCCTCTTGTTGACTATTGGTGAACTTGTTTGTGATTGTGATTGTGTATGCAAGTGTAGTCAAGAGGCCCTAATTCATCTAAGGTTGACTAGAAATACATCACCACCCAAGTTTGAACCAAGACCAGATCTGGTTATGGCACAACCGACATCTTTGCAGGATAGGTTATATCCCATTAGAACCTCACTTCCATCTTGCATCCAACTTCCATCGGTTGGTGAACACAATTTTGAACTCAAATCTCAGTTCATTAACACACTCTCCAAGTTTAATGGCTTAGAGTTCGAAGGTACTTATTTCTTCATAAGAGAATTTGAGGAAGTATGCTTAATGATGAAAATCCCATACCTTGTAGATGATGTTATTAGGTTGAGATTTGTCACATTCACTCTTAAGGACTTAGCCAAGAAATGGCTTTATAGCTTAGCGGCCGACTCTATCAAATCCTGTGATGGTTTCATCAAGGTCTTCTTGAAGAAATTCTATCCAATTCATAAGACCGCTCTCGTTAGGAAGAACATCATGCAGTTCAAGTAAGACCTAGTGAACCGTTTTGGAGGTACTTTGAACGTTTTAAAGATCTCCTTGTCCAATGTCCTCATCATGGAATAAAGAAATGTGACAATAATAAATTCTTTACGATAATTTAGACTACTCAACCAAGACCCTCTTAGAAAGCATGTGCCAAGGGGGATTCTTGCAGAAGGATGAGAATGAAGGATGGAATTTATATGAGAATCTAGTTGAAAAGACCATCCAATGGGAACTGATCAGTCACATATATTGCATATACATTGTCACCTTACCATACTTTTTAGCTAATAAATCCTATTAATAAGTCTTCTTCTTCTTTGTTAAATGTAGGCCCAATTGCTAAAAGAAAGGAAGGAGAAACAAGCCCAAAAGCCCATCAAATTCAGATTTAATTCAGAATAAATTCGAAATCAAGGAATCAGGAAAAATCTTGGCATATCAGAGAGGTTGAGAACCGGTTGAAATGAGTCTCCCTGAATCAAGCGGTTGAATCCAACAAATAAAAGATCATTTCGTCAAATCTGAGAGTTGCAACAGTGAATCCAGCAAGACAAAAGGGAGGCCAAATTCACGCCAACCACCTCTCCACCTGGATGTGGCCAATTGGCCACATCCAGGCCACGGATTCGCGGCCCAATCCGCAGATCCACGGCTTGTTGGTGGAGATAAGGGGAGCGTTTGCTCCCTTATCTCCTCACTCCCTGCCTTCTGGGTTTTTGCCTATAAAAGCTTGGGTTTTGTACTGAAAAAGGAGCGAAGACTAGAATTAGAATTTTTGTTTATACTTTAAGGTTTAGGCTCTTTGTTAGATAGTACACAAGTTGTATTTTTGTTTTGTAATTTGTAGTTCAATACAAATACTTGTGAGAGAGAGGAATTGAGTGCTTGTAACTTGAAGATTGAAGTGACATCAATACAAGAATCGAGCTACTTTTTCTTCCACTCATTTACGGTATGTCTGGTGTTATTTACCTGCATTTTTCTTTGTCTTCCATGAGTAGCTAAATCGATTTTCTGGGCTCACTATTTGTAACACCCCATCCTCAGAATGCGTACGCAGCTATGTGTCCTGATTTTTGGAGCGTATTTTTTATTTTCTGTTATTTAAATTCTTACTCATATAGCAGTACTGCATGATTTGACCTTTTTGGTATTCAGATTTGATTGATTTTAGTTTCAAATATTATATTTTAATATTCTAGATTTTCATAATTTTTTGGAAATTTTCTGAATTAAATTGTAAATCTTCAAAACCGGTGTCGACCAGTGTCGCTGACCGACTCTCGAATTTTTAATTCACAAATGGAGTTGAAATTCTAGAAATGGCTTTCATATTATTTCTTAAAATCATATTTTCTATCTAAATGAATTTTGGAGAATTTTTAGAATTTATCAAAAATCCGGCTTACCCGGTGTAGACACCGCCATAGTGGATTCCAGGATTTTTATTTTAAAAATGAAATTGAATTTTTAAAAACCGATTTCACAAGAAATCTTAAAATAATATTTATTATTTTTGAGAATTTTTG
The DNA here is from genome assembly GCA_038442645.1 of Agave tequilana. Classification (NCBI taxonomy): domain Eukaryota; kingdom Viridiplantae; phylum Streptophyta; class Magnoliopsida; order Asparagales; family Asparagaceae; genus Agave; species Agave tequilana. The sequence continues at coordinate 20,684 of JAVJIF010027653.1, read as the reverse complement.
GGAAACTTTTCAAGATACTTCATTTTTCGGGCTTTTCCTGAGTTTCTGGTGTTTTCCCAGATACCGGAATTCTATCCGGATATTTTACTTTTTCTCTCTCCTTGCCTGATGCGAGACCCACCAAATCTGAGTTCAACATTTAATGCGGAGACTCTCTCCATTCCGCATTTAATGTTTTGTTCTTCAAAGAAAATCAACCTAGATCAAATCAACCATGCCTTTTTGTCTCTTCTTTAATGCGATCTTGCGTTTCCCTTTTTGACGCAGCATTAATCCCCGCGTCAAGCTTTAGTTGCCAGACGCAGATTTCTTGAATGAGACGCAACCCTTTTTTATGAAGGAGACGCAGCTCTCCTTTAAATGGAATGGCAATATGGTAATAATAATATTCCCTTTATATACACCCCTACCTTTCTTCCTTTCTCTTTCATTTTCCTTCTCCTTCTCCTTCCCACCAACAGCCAACAGGGAACGAACCACAGCCCTTGCCTTTACTTTGGCCGGCCACCCCCCCATTCTCCATCTCCTCCACCACCAACTTCTTCCACCATTTTCTCCACCACTTTCTCCTCCATCTACTCCTCCATTCCAACAACAACAACAACTAGAATACCACCTTCATCACCATCTTCTTCCTCCATTTCCAACCAAAACAATCCATTGCCTCCATTAACTTCTCCACCATTTCCACCACTATCTACACCACCTTGATCACCAACAAATATATCATCTTCTTCTCCTCGTCGTACTCTTTCCAACGAGGTCTAGCTTCGTTCTCCGAAACGCCATTTCCAAAACTTCATTTTTTTTCATTTGAACTACACTTGCACCATCAACTATCTTCTCTTTTGGAGCTTTGGCCGCCCATCTCCGGCCAACTCCGGCCAACTCCGGTCGCCGCCGGCGACCACCGGCCAAGCCACGGTCGGCCTACCTCCCCCTTCTCTTCTTTCTTTCTTTCCTTTGCTTTTCTTTCTTTCCTTCCTTCTTTCCTTTCTTTCCTTTCTTTTTTTTTTTACTAATTTTTCCTAAACCTGCGTCTCTCCCTCTCCTATCACTGCGTCTCTATTCCCCCCTTTTTCCTGCGTCTCTCTCATTTCTCTGTCTCTCACTTTCTCTCCTGTTTTAGTACTAGACGCGGAACTTACACCCGCGTTCAAGTACATCTTTAACGTGATCTTCGCGTTCATGTATTAACCGACGCGGAGCACGTGCTCGCGTCTGCGCTCTTCCTGTTTTATAAAACGCGGGTCTCAGACCCTGCGTTTGTGGCATCAACGCGGCGCAACCCCCGCGTCTGCGACCCCTGCGTCTTCATTCTCACTTTTTCTGATTCATCCTTCTCCTCCTCTTTTTTATATATAATATTGGTTATTGAGCGCATTGGTTACCTAAACTCCGGAGCTTGGGATTTCCTGGTGTTTTCTGAAGTTTAGGCGAGTGTTCTCGCTTTCCTTCGGATTTTACTGCTTCATCATGTTGACTAATATTATATTATTTTCCTGGCACACTTGCATGTATCATGCTATGTCTTGTCGCCTGCCTAATATCACCCCTCAGGCATATGTCTCATGGCACCTATTATGCTACTACTTGATACTCGCCTCGTTATGGCATATTGATACTTGGCTTACGATTATCATATTTACGGGAATCCTGTGACTTGAAATTATAATACTCATGTACTCTTGAACTCCTGATCTTGTCATGCACTTGCTTCCCGTGAATTGGTAATTACATAATAAATCATAAAGAAAGGTAACCACTTGAATCGGGTCGGGGGAAACTTACGGCTATCAATATATGTTCGTGTTTATAGTGGCACTAGGTATGTTGTGCAACTAAAATTTCCGGTCTGACCTGTGGGCCTCCAGGCGACCGAGGAGAGTGCTGGCTCTCTCCTTCTTGGTACCATCTTGATAAGGGCATTCTATAAGACCCTCCTGTAGGCCTTGCGGCCGGTTCCATACACCAGTAATGGAACGTCTTGGACCGTGGTCCCGGGCATGTACAGGACCCACTGTAAACATTGTTCATTGATACCCCCGTTGGTTTCCAATAACAGCCTCGATTTACTCATATGTGGATGTATGTGTGCTGGGACGCTATTACACATACCTAGACATATGGGTAGAACGAGTAATAAGTATAAATATTGAAAATGGGAGCAATAGATTTATTCAGGCCTGATCACTTTCATTTTATGTCTCCATTTCTTGCTTACTGTACATGTACACTCGACACAGTTCTTGATGCATGATACTATTTTGATCATATCAACACACACATACACCTATCTCTACACGACACTTTGCATTCTCCTGTCTATTTGTTAGGGAGTTTCTGACTCCCCTGAACTTGGATGTTCAGGTTCTGAAGCTTGGATTGAAGCGGAGCCCTCCACTGAAGATCAAGCTTATTTCTCGGAGCAGGCTGACTTGTCCTAGCTCCTTCTATTCCTGAACCTTCCTGCAAGCTCGGGGATCTTCTTCTCAGCCCGTGAGCACTTTTTTGCTGTACAAATTGTAATTCTTACTTTTGTACCTGGCTGTGATATAAGGTACATGTACCAATATATCACGCTCTGTGATAACTTTGTAATCCTTATGTTGGAATGTATATTGTCACGTGCTTTTGTACTCTTTTACTCGCCTGTGCTGATGCTTAGCGTATATACATGAGGGTATTTCCGACCTGCGTATATACGTCGCAGTAGCGTCTCCGTACACACCGGATCGGGGCGTTACAGGTTGGTATCAGAGCCTAGGCTCTCACACCCACAGTACAACCAAATTGAAAATTAATGGGATCTTAATTTGCAGTTGGGATACATGAGTTTTGGTTATACATTTCAACTACAATATACAAAGTTATCCATTCCTTCTTGATATTCCTTCCCTTGATTCCTAAAGTCCATCTATCTTTTACTTTCACTCCTCTTTCCAGACGTCTTTTACCAACATAGATATGGATAGAAGGGCAGGACGTAACAACTCTGGGCAACCACAGGACGGGCCCGCAGGGGGAAATGCTGATATTCTAAGGGTTATCCAAATATGGTGAAGAATCAACAAAGGCAGACAGAACTCCTTCGGCAAGGCTTGATAACAGCTCCTCAGGAACGAAGGCCGGGCAACGTGTCAGACTTCAGGCGGTTGCAACCGGCAATATTTACAGGGGGAGAGAGACCGCTAGATGCCGAGCAATGGCTAATCGACACCATAGACCTCTTGAAGGCAGCACGGGTTCCAGAGGAAGATCAGGTGGAGGTCGCCAAGGTCCAACTAAAGGATGTGGCTAGAAACTGGTCGCTAGCTGAAGAAGCGAGACTGGATAAACCCATCACTTGGGACCAGTTCTCTAAAAGCTTTTATGATAGATTCTTCCCTACCACAGCTCAGAAGGAGATGGAAGAGCAATTCATCCGACTTCAACAATAGAATCGATCTGTTATGAATATGCTGCTAAGTTTTTAAGGCTGAGTCGTTTTGCTCCATATATGATAACCGACGAAGAGAAGCGGGCAAGCAGATTTCAGCAGGGCTTACAAATGGATATTCAAGTTCTTTTGATTCCCCAACAACTGAAAACATATTCCCAGGTCCTCACTATAGCTCGAGAGGTGGAGCGAGGACTGGAGAAAAAGAATCTTGATCAGATAAGGAAACAGGCCATGAAGAGGCCATTTCAGCAACTAGGTAGAGGAGGTCCAGTCGGAGCTGCAAAAGCCCCGATGGTTAGAAGACCATTTCGATCAGCCCCTCTTCAGATAACTCAACCACTCCCTATATGTGCTTATTGCCAGAGGATAGGCCACACGCAGCAGGAGTGCCGTAGGGCAAATGGATTATGCCTAGCATGTGGATCTGGTGATCACACAATAGAAGGCTGTCCCCATAAGAGAACTGGGATGATGAACTGAACCCTACCGGCACCTCCAGTAGCCATTGGACAGAGGAACCCAGGGTCGATGGTCGGAAGGGCCCCTCTCCCTCCACAACAACAGGTTTTTCGCCCAGCTCTAAGGGGAGGAGGAAGAACAACAGCAGGTCGTGGAAGAGGATGGGCCTACAACTTGACAGCAGAAGAGGCTCAAACTTCTGGAGAGGTGGTAACAGGTAAGATTATGGTGCACTCTAAACCTGTTTAGCCCTATTTGATTCTGGCGCTTCTCATTGTTACATATCAGATAGTTTCACTGCTTTGCACTCTATACCAGTTGAATATTTAGACCACCAGTGGGAGATTAGTACCGGTAATGGGGTGGTCATCTCTAATAGAATTTGTGTAGATTGTCCGGTGAAATTGTGTAACAGGACATTAGCAGTGGATATGCTCGTACTAGATACTAAAGGGTACGATGTAATCTTAGGCATGACTTGGCTAAGCAAATACCATGCGGTTATTGATTGTCGAAACAAGAAAGTTATTTTTAGAATACCGCTTCAGCCTGAGTTTCAATTTGAAGGAGAGCATAAGCCTGCCAAGAGTAAAACACAGATGACTGCTGCTGAGATCCAGAAAAAGAGAGTACCAGTTTGGAATGAGTTTCCAGAAGTATTTAAAGAGATCTCAGGACTTCCACCTGATAGAGTAATTGAGTTCTCCATTGATATCATTCCGGGCACAGTCCCAATATCTAAAGCCCCATACAGAATGGCACCCACTGAGTTAGAAGTTTTAAAGAGGTAGTTATAAGAATATTCTGACAAGGGATTGATTAGACCGAGTACTTCACCATGGGGAGCTCCGGTACTATTGGCCAACAAGAAAGATGATGGTAAGCGGTTGTGTATAGACTATAGATAATTAAACAAAGTTACCATTAAGAATAAGTATCCCTTAGCAAGAATTGATGATCTTTTTGATCAACTTCATGGGGCCCGAGTGTTTTCGAAATTTGATTTACAATCAGGTTATCACCAACTAAAAGTGAAGAAAGAAGATATTCCGAAGACAGCATTCCGAACTCGCTATGGTCATTACGAATTTCTAGTCATGCCCTTCGGAGTGACCAATGCCCCAGCTGTCTTTATGGATTTAATGAACCGAGTTTTCTCGCCATATTTGGACCAATTTGTCGTGGTGTTCATCGATGATATCTTGATATATTCGAAGAATGACAGAGAGCATGCAGAACACTTGAAGATAGTGCTACAAACTCTCCGGCAAGAACAACTTTTATGCTAAGCAAAGCAAGTGTGAGTTCTGGTTAGACCGTATAGCTTTCTTGGGTCATGTAGTTTCAGAAGAAGGAATTTCAGTCGACCCTAACAAGATTCAGGCAGTAAAAGATTGGCCAATCCCAAGGACAGTAACAGAAATTAAAAGCTTTATTGGATTAGCCGGATATTACAGGAGATTTGTCCAAGACTTTTCCAAAATCGCAGCCCCATTAACAAAGCTCACCAGAAAAGGGGAAAGGTATCAATGGTCAGAGGAATGCACTACAGCATTTGAACAATTAAAAGAAAGACTAATTTCAGCTCCGATCTTGAAGACTCCCTCAGGAACAGGAGGGATGGTTATATATAGTGATGCATCCAGAAAAGGCCTAGGATGTGTATTAATGCAGCATGGTCATGTCATAGCTTATGCATCTAGGCAATTGAAACCACATGAGAGAAATTACCCAAACCCTTGACTTAGAACTGGCGGCGGTAATATTTGCGTTGAAGATCTGGAGACACTACCTTCTGGGGGACAAAGTATTAATCTATACTGATCATAAGAGTCTTAAGTATATCTTCACACAGAAAGAATTAAACATGAGGCAAAGGCGGTGGCTTGAATTGATGGCCGACTATGACATAGACTTACAGTACCATCCTGGTAAAGACAATACAGTCCCAGATGCATTGAGCAGGAGACCAGAGAATAAAGTATTATTACAACTTACTCAACAGAAGGAATTGCTTTAGGAAATCATAAAGTTGGACTTGATGCTAATACGAGGAGCTGATGAGTCAGGTCAACTAATGACCTTTCAGATTCAACCAACCCTGATAAGTGAAATAAGGAAGTCCAAAAGAGAGACCCCAGATTACAGAAATTCAGGGCTCATGTAGAAGCTGGATTAAGAACAGATATCTGTATTCATTCGGATGGTGCACTCTATTTTTGTAACAGAATCTGTGTACCACAAGGGGAAGTTCGGCAGAAAGTTTTGGCAGAGGCTCACAATTCACTTATTCCATACACCCAGGAGGAAATAAAATGTATCAAGACTTGAAGCAGAAGTTTGGTGAAATGCCATGAAGAGGGAGATAGCCCAGTACGTGGCAAAATGCTTGATTTGTCAGCAGATAAAGGTAGAACATCAGAGAACAGCTGGACTTCTACAACCATTACCGATACCCGAATGGAAGTGGGAACATATCACCATGGATTTTGTTACAGCTCTGCCCCGCAGTCCTAAGGGTAACAATGCAGTACGGGTAATCATTGATTGCCTCACAAAAGCAGCTCACTTCCTACCTTTCAGAGTAGGTCAGTCAATAGAAGTTCTTGCAGATAAATATATGAAAGAAATTGTTCGTCTACATGGAGTTCCAGTTAGCATCGTGTCAGATAGAGACACGAGATTCCGATCACATTTCTGGGAAAGTCTCCAAGAAAATTTAGGAACTCGTCTGAAATTCAGTACCTCATATCATCCCCAGACAGATGGACAATCTGAACGAACTATCCAAATCCTTGAAGACATGTTACGAGCCTGCATGATAGAATTTAAAGGGTCATGGGAAGACTATATTCATTTGGTAGAATTCTCTTATAATAACAGTTATCAGGCCAGTATCAAAATGGCTCCATTTGAAGCATTATATGGCAGAAAATACAGGTCGCCAATATGTTGGGATGAAGTCGGCAAAAGAAGACTTATGGGACCAGATATTCTAGTTCAGACAACAGATAAAGTCAGAATTATCAGAGATCATCTCCAGGTAGCACAGAGCTGACAGAAGAGTTGGGCAGACACTAATAGAAGACCGTTGGAATTTAGAACAGGTGACCATGTATTTTAAGGATATCACCAATCAAAGGGGTAATCCGATTTAGTACTCGTGGAAAACTTAGTCCGAGATACATCGGCCCATTTGAAATTTTGGATCGTGTGGGAGATGTGGCTTATCGATTGGCATTGCCACCATCTTTATAAGGAGTACATAATGTATTCCATATATCACAATTGAGAAAGTATGTTAAGGATGAGAGTCACATTCTAGATCACTCAAAATTAGAAGTACAACCAGATTTATCCTACAAGGAGCAGCCGATGGCCATTCTGGATAGAAGTATCAAAACATTGAAAAATCGGGCAATACCATTGGTACTGGTTTCTTGGAATAGGCATGCCCCAGGAGAAGCTACGTGAGAACGAGAGGATATTATTCGTGAACGTTACCCCCAACTCTTTCCATCCTAGTTGGTAAAATTCCTTACCCCTATTCTTTCCTGCCTTCACATCCCCATTATCAAAATTTCGAGGACGAAATTTTTGATAAGGTGGATGGATTGTAATACCCCATCCTCAGAATGCGTACGCAGCTATGTGTCCTGATTTTTGGAGCGTATTTTTTTTATTTTCTATTATTTAAATTCTTACTCATATAGCAGTACTGCATGATTTGACCTTTTTGGTATTCAGATTTGATTTATTTTAGTTTCAGATATTATTTTTTAATATTCTAGATTTTTCATGATTTTCTGGAATTTTTCTGAATTAAATTGTAAATCTTCAAAACCGGTGTCGACCAGTGTCGCTGACCGACTCTCAGATTTTTAATTCACAAATGGAATTGAAATTCTAAAAACGGCTTTCACATTATTTCTTAAAATCATATTTTCTATCTAAATGAATCTTTGAAGAATTTTTACAATTTATCAAAAATCCGGCCTACCGGTGTAGACACCGTCCACAGTGGATTCCAGGATTTTTATTTTAAAAATAAAATTGTATTTCTGAAAACTAATTTCACCAAAAATCTTTAAAATAATATTTATTATTTTGAGAATTTTTGGGAAACTTTTCAAGATACTTCATTTTTCAGGCTTTTCCTGGGTTTCTGGTGTTTTCCCAGATACCGGAATTCTATCCGGATATTTTACTTTTTCTCTCTCCTTTCCTAACACGAGACCCACCAAATCTGCGTTCAACATTTAATGCGGACACTCTCTCCATTCCGCATTTAATGTTTTGTTCTTCAAAGAAAATCAACCCAGATCAAATCAACCATGCCTTTTGTCTCTTCTTTAACGCGATCTTGTGTTTCCCTTTTTGGACGCAGCATTAATCCCCGCGTCCAGCTTTAGTTGCTAGACACGGATTTCTTGAATGAGACGCAGCCCTTTTTTTATGAAGGAGACGCAGCTCTCCTTTAAATGGAATGGCAATATGGTAATAATAATATTCTCCTTTAAATGGAATGGCAATATGGTAATAATAATATTCCTTTCATTTTCCTTCTCCTTCCCACCAACAGCCAACAGGGAACGAACCATAGCCTTGCCTTTACTTTGGCCAGCCACCCCCCATTCTCCATCTCCTCCACCACCAACTTCTTCCACCATTTTCTCCACCATTTTCTCCTCCATCTACTCCTTCATTCCAACAACAACAACAACCAGAACACCACCCTTCATCACCATCTTCTTCCTCCATTTCCAACCAAAACAACCCATTACCTCCATTAACTTCTCCACCATTTCCACCACTATCTACACCACCTTGATCACCAACAAATATATAATCTTCTTCTCCTCGTCGTACTCTTTCCAACGAGGTCTAGCTTCGTTCTCCGAAACGCCATTTTCAAAGCTTCATTTTTTTCATTTGATCTACACTTGCACCATCAACTATCTTCTCTTTTGGAGCTTTGGCCGCCCATCTTCGGCCAACTCCGGTCGCCGCCGGCGACCACCGGCCAAGCCACGGTCGGCCTACCTCCCCTTTTCTTCTTTCTTTCTTTCCTTTGCTTTTCTTTCTTTCCTTCCTTCTTTACTTTCTTTCCTTTTCTTTTCTTTTCTTTACTAATTTTCCCTAAACCTGCGTCTCTCCCTCTCCCATCACTGCGTCTCCGTTCTGCGTATATACGTCGCAGTAGCGTCTCCGTACCCGCCGGATCGGGGCGTTACACTAGTGTACCTCTCTCCAATTCTTCTTCTCTTCTGATTTTAATGAAAAAGACCCAATTAATCATTTGCATGCCTAACTTAAAGCCTTTCTTCTTGAAAGTGTTCTTGAAGGCACATGAGGATGGGTTTGGATCTTTAAATTCTTACTTCTTTTAAGAACGTCTCTTGAACTTATTTTTATCTCATACTTGAACTTCTTGATGATTTAACATTCGATTCAAAACGGTTTCTTAAAGAAAAGAGTGAACTTTTCCAACCATCTTATATGCTTTACTTCAAACTTTCTAAAGTCAACCTTAAGTTTTGTTGATGATCAAGTTGAGGCACTAAGGATTTCAATAGAAGAATAAACGGTTGAGTAGTGAGATAGTGAGCCCAGATTTTCTTCTTTATTAAAATCAACCAAACAATTTTCAAGCTTTTTAAATCACCTTCTCCAAAGCCTTCTCAAAAGTTACAATTTCTCTTTTAATCATCTCCTTCTTTCCATTCTCTTTTCAATTAAAAAACAAACACAATTCTTTGTTACTAAACGAAACACCAAAAAGCTTTCATCGCATTCCTCCTCGTGGATACGACCGTTAGCCACAAGCTACATGGTAAATCTCTTAACTCTTTGATTTTTTTACAATCAATTTTTGGCGTCGTTGCCGGGGAGGGAACGGTGTATTTATTTTTTAACAAGTTTGGTGTGTTGTTTCAGGGACTTGAAGATTCAGATCTAGCATTCAAGCTTTGCAAGAGAAGACTTGCAAATTCTGTGCCCCTACTCTCGAAAGCAGGAAACAGAATTTCAAGAAATTGCGTTGCAAAAGTTTAAAATTTCATTGGACTACTAAAACTCTTTTTTGCAGGACATATTGCTCGCAGAAAATTAAGTTATTGTATGTTATATTCTTGCTATATCTGCTATCCACCATCCCTGTTTAATTCAACAGTAATTTGAGTGATTGTTAATTGCTTAAAAAACTCTTAGACTTGCATTCTAGGCATTTGTCTAATTACGTTTATTTTACAATTACTGTTGAAGAGAGCTGGAGACAAGGTACGTATGCATAGCATATAGTTTAGGAAACATTCTTTGGTGATATTTACTTTTGAATGCAACTTTTCTATATCTTGCACACTTTGCACAATTAACTCTAAGGGCAAAACCCAATTCAAGATAAGGTGGGGAAGTCATTACCCTTCCTTAGCCCACAAAACATCTCCAAGCACACACAACCTAAGACTAAGTAAAATCTGATAGACGTTGGCCTTAGGGACATCTCGGACTCACTAGGAGATTATCCTAGGGGGAAGGTGTTGGAATTTGACTCCTGTCAAATCAGTGTCTAGGAAGGGGATTGAGGGTCGAAAGCCCGAAGGTTGGTGGTTACTTAATTAAGGAACGTCTTTGACGGATAACCTCCCACCAATCTTGCCCTGACCTGGCTGATTAGCTTGTGGTCAAAGTCTACATTATACCTCCTGTGGACAATCAACCAGTTAGGAGTTGTCTAGGTCAAGGTTACTTTAGATTAGGCTTGGTTGCTTACTCTTGTTGACTGTTAGAAAACTTATTTGTGATTGTGATTGTGATTGTGTTTGTGTATGCAAGTGTGGTCAAGAGACCCTAATTCATCTAGGTTGACTAGAAACACATCACCACCCAAGTTTGAACCAAGACCAGATCTGGTAATGGCTCAATCAACATCATTGTAGGATAGATTCTATCCCATTAGAACCTCCCTTCCATCTTGCATTCTACTTCCATCGGTTAGTGAATACAATTTTGAGCTCAAGTCTCAATCATCAACACACTCCCCAAGTTTCATGGCTTAGAGTCCGAAGATGCTTACTTCTTCATAAGAGAATTTGAGAAAGTATGTCTAATGATGAAAATCCCACACCTGTAGACGATGCTATTAGGTTGAGATTTGTCCCTTTCGCTCTTAAGGACTTAGCAAAGAAATGGCTTCATAGCTTAGTGATTAGGAAAAGATAGTGTGAAGTTATTACACAAGTATTTAATGAAAGAAGAAAGGTTTAGAGTTAACCTGGTGCTTTGTCACTTCACAATGTATTTGAGATGGTTAATATATCCTTTCTAATCTCCGCTATAGCAATGGCTATACCGGGTCGATCCTCGAGGAGAGCTCACGTTGGAAGTTTTACGGTTAGGAGTGAAGAAATGAAAACGAAGATTCTTCTTTGTTATTTACACAAATGCAAGAGACATGGAAAAGAAAATAGAAGAAGTGGTTGATTTGTGCATGATGGAAAAGAAATCAAAAGAACTTTAGTAAAGTGTATTGCTAAGAGAAAAGAAGCTAGTAAAGAAGATGTTGGAAAACTTTAGATGAGAAAGTACATGGCTAGCTAACTTTACTTCGCTAACTTACTAAACTCAATGGTGATGCTTGATTGCCTCATATTGATTCATTGGCAATAGGTATGACTTGCTTGTTTGTTCAAAGTACTTTACCGTTTTGAAGATGAGTGTTCCTTTAGTTCTTAGCTTGAAGCCTCATATTGATTCATTGGCTCTCTAGATAGATTATCAATGATGAACTCTAGGATTGGTACTCAAGGAATGCTAAGTTAGAAGAATCAACATTCATTTGAACATTCAAGACATAACAACAAATTGGCTTGAAGTAAAGAAGTTGTTCTTACTATACAAGTAGCACATGTTTGGTGATCCATCTCCATGTTCCATCAAGGCTCTTGTTCTAGACAAGGCTCTAAATGAGGCACACATGAGTCATATGGAGTTTGCACAAGAATTGACCAAGGGAAAGCAACTCTACTTCCTTGGTAAGTAAAAGAAACTCTCACAATGCAAGTATAAAGATAAGCAATCATCCAAAGAGATAGAAGTTAGCTAGGTAAGTTTGTTAGCTAGCCATGCAATAGAAATTTAGCTATCCATTACACAAGTAACAAAACAACAATTCATGATGTAAAGCAAAGAGAAGTAAAGCAATGGAAGTGCAAGAAAGCAAAGTAAGTAAAGCAATACAAAGTTAAACGTACTAGAGCTTGCAAAGAGAAGACGAAGCTTGATTAACCCTTGTTACAAGTGATGTCACCTCCTTGATCACAAGCTTTACAACAGCACTCACTCTCTCTCTTTGACAAAATCTCTAGGAGGAAGAAGATAGAGACTAAAACCTAGGAGAAGACTAAAACAAAATACAAGAGTTTCCCTAGTTCTCTCCTCTCTCTTCTCTGTTTTTCTCATGCAGACCCTGGTCCTGTATTTATAGCCTTCAGAGAGAAGCATCTAGAGCCCAGATCGTTGGAGAAAAATCCGAGGCTCAACGGCCCAGATCTTGCCGCGCGCGCGCGGCAAGGCGCGGCCGTTTGAAAGCTGTTGGCTAACAACTTTCTGTTGTGAAGTTGTTACAAGTTTGTTAGCCACGTGGCCTTCTAGAACATTGAGTTGGCGCGTTGATCTCCCTTGATTCTGAATTCAAACTTGGGCTCTTTTGGGCTTTGAATTAAATCTCTTTAATTATTGCTAATTAAAGAGATTTTGGGCCTTTTTCTCTTTTAAGATGTGGACCTGCAAAAATAGAGAGAAAAGGATTAAAAATCATATTTTTATTTGTAATATGCATGGTATGGAAGCGGTAAAATATGCAAATATGTATAACAATCACACCCCATACCTTGCTTTTGCTCGTCCTCGAGCAAAAAAGAAAGAAAAGAAAAATCTTAACTAATTTATTACACCACTTTCGTAGGTGACACGATTGCACTGAGTACGTGCAACAAGCCGTTAAACCTCTAGGTTACCCTAGAGGAGGAGTGTTGTCTCCTGAGGGTTTTCAGCGGATTACACCACAAAATCCATAAAGAAAAATAAAAAGGGGTTAATGAAATCTTGATCCATGTTTTAAAGATTCTAACTTGATCTATAGGTTTCAGGTTACCCTAAACTTTTCATTCCTCTTATAAGTGTCTAATTGGAGTTTTGTTTTTCAGCTTAGGTTAAGATTTTAGGGAAAAGATCAAAAACGGATTTTGCATCAATCCTAAGATATATACATCTATAAATATGAAGGATCTCTCTTAGACCAAGTTCATTTATTTACTAATATATATAATATTTTTTTTATTTTATTTACAATGTTTATTTATTTACATTTCCTTAGCATCCTTAGGCTTTCTAGTTTACCCTTGTAGCGAGCCTTTAACCGATGACTCCCAAACCAGACGGTCTTAGGGCACCAGATGAGAAAACATCCTCGGGTTTTAAGGTCTCGAGTAAAAAAGGCCACGAAGGAATTTAAGGACTTAACCACCTTTAGGCGTGATCGGCAATGCTTCTTGAGGCACGGCTAACCAGCTTAGTCAGTGGCTAAGTATTTATTATTTATTTATGTACATCTTTTTTTTTTCTTTTATATATTTTTTTTATTATATATATATGTAAATAAAATCACAAATTTTTGATTAATCCTTCAATATGTTCAATGTTTATATCTAAAGAAAGAATTAAAATCTAGTAATTTCTCTGTAACGCCCCGATTCCACGGATACGGGGACGTCACTGCGACGTATATACATAGGTCAGAAGATGCCCCCACATATATACGCTAAGCATAAAAGTACAACAAGAATCAGAGTACAACACAAAGCGTGGTACATTCATATGCCAACTTACAAGATACGAGTACAAAGTTATACAAACTATGATAAAGTAATACACTTTACAAGTGTCTTTTATCATATCCAAGTCCAAAAGAATAATATACAATATATACATCAAAATGCTCACGTGATGGATGGAGATCCCGTGAGTCAAAAGGAAGAGTCTGGCACGAGGGGGCTGGGGCTAGTCGGCCTGCCCACTAAGATAGGCTCGATCCTCTGTGGACGGTTCCACTTCGGTCCAAGCCTCAGAATCTGAATATGCAAATCCAAGGAATCAAGACATATAAACAATAAACAACTATAGCCAAGTGGCTAAGATATATGAATAAGTAAGATGGAACAATATAAGGAATATCAACTAACAAGTATGAAAAGCATGAAGAGACAAAGTTCTAATACAATAAATCTACAGTTAACGTCTTATTATTATTACTTATCTTACTGTGATATCTAGCTATGTGACCCAGCGTCCCAGGGCACATAGATCCATATCCTAGTAAAACAAGGTTGTTATTGGAAATCAGCGGTTGTATCGACGAACTATGTTTACAGTGGACCCCGTACATGCCCGGGATAACGGTCCAGGATTGTTCCGTTGCTTGGTGACGGAAGCCAGCCGCTAGGCCAAACAGGAGGGACTTATGTATGCCCTTATCAGGATGGTACCAGTAATAAAGGGAGCAAGCACTCCCCTCGGTCCCCTGGAGGCCCACAGGTCAGACCGGAACATGAGTTGCACAACATTCCTAAAACCACTGTAAACACGAACACATATCGATATCCGCATGTTTTCCCCCGACCCATGTGTAAGTTGGTCCATTTATACAAAAGTCAAGTGTATCATGCTTGGTTCAAGTGATGGCATGATAAGTGGTGATATTCACTATTTAACAAGTTATGGGTGATAATGTACAATAACAAATCATGAAGTAATATGAGGTAAGATTCATCAAGTAACATGTCATGTAATACCAGTTATGAAGCATGAACAGGAATAATATACCACACATGTATCAACGATAAGAACCAAATTCAGAACGGAATCAACTAAGTCAACAGTCATAATTAGTCGACTAGGAGGAAAGATTAGTCGACTAATAGGGGTCTTAAGTCGACTAACAGTCTGAATTAGTCGACTAAAACTGGGAAACAGAGAGTTGGGTTTCTGTTTCAGGAAAGTTAGTCGACTAGAGTGAAATGTATAGTCGACTAACAGATACCTAAGTCGACTAATAGTGGGGCTAAGTCGACTAAAACTGTGATACAGAAAGTTAGGATTTATTCAGGAAATATTAGTCGACTAGGTGAAATAGTAGTCGACTAGGGGTCTCAAGTCGACTAATATCTAGGCTAAGTCGACTGGGGCCGAGAGTTGGTGTTTTTCTGGTCCAAGGAAAGATTAGTCGACTAGGCTAAAAATGTAGTCGACTAGGGGTGTCTAGTCGACTGGTAATATGGTTTAGTCGACTAAAACTGTGAAATCAGAAAAAGTCACGTTTCAGAACAAATGGGTTAGTCGACTAGTCTCTAGGTCAAGTCGACTAATTCTGGGAAAACAGATACAGAACAGATTTTTATGGTGATTGTTTGATGTCTAAAAATATGATTTTTATGGCACCAGTGTACATGAAAGATCAACACAAGTAAAACAGGAAGTTTTCTAGTCTTGGTGAGTAAAGATACTCACTTTGAACGGTTTAAATCGAGGCTTGACGAGTTCTGAAAAGATCGTGTCGATAGATATCACCAAATGATTCCAAGGCGATACTACGGACGATCACAATCCAAAAGCAGTCGTTGCTTGAAAAGGAGATGAAGACCTTGTGGTGTTTTGGAGTTAGGGTTTGAGATGGAGAAGAAAATGGTGAAGGCTAATCTCTTGGTGAAGTGAAGAAAAAGAGAAAAGAATTGTAAGGGAAAGGATTTTATAGGGTTTGATTTTTGTAAAGGGAATGCAAATAAAGAAATTGAGAGGGTTTTGTGCAAAATAGGGAAGGGTGAGGTGTCTCCCTTGGCCAATGGTGGCCGGCCATGAGAAGAGAGAGAGAGAAGTATTAAATGAGGGGGTTGGTGAGAATGTGTGGAGATGGAATTTTGGAAGAAAATGGAAATTTGGAAAATGGAATTTTTGTGGTTGTGAAGGAAGGAAAAGAAAATAGGGAAAAGGAAAAAGAAAAGAATTGATATGAAGAGAGATTTTCTTGGTCTTGGAAAATGAAAATACCGGAAACACGGATTCCTAGGTTCAAGTCAAGAATGCGGAAAACATTTCGAAAATACCGAAATCGTCCGAAATTTAAGTATTTCGGAACGACTCGTAATTTTCACCAAAAATCAATAATAATATATGAAGACCTATATGAAATCCGTTAGAAGAAATACTTTATAGTTTTTTAAGCTAAAAATCCGGAATCAGTTACCTACCGACTCCGGCAGAATTTGCATAAATTCGTAAAACCTTCAGAAAAAGTATTTAAGTAAGTGGTATTATTCTAGGCAGAAATGTCTAAAGAATCTTCTAGAATTTCTAAACAGTTTGTAAGATAAAATTCGGGAACCGATCAGCGGCACTGGTCGACACCGGTTTGGAGAATTCATTTAAATTCTAGAAAATTCCGAAATTCTCATAAAATCTAATATTTTAGAAAATGATATTTTGAAATTAAAATCGGTCAAATATGGGAAGTAAATCGAAAAATACGATCGAAAAGCTGAAACGCAACTAAGTACGTATTCCGGAAACGGGGTATTACAATCACCCACCTTATAAAAATTTCGTCCTCGAAATTTCGTAAAGTGAAAGGTAACAGGAAAGGCAACAGATAGAGAAGGATCAGATGGAAAGTAACAGTAGAATGCATAGAAGGAAAGAGTCTTACAAATCAAGATGTGAAGAGTTGAGGATAACGCTCTCGGATAACATCCTCTCGTTCCCAAGTGGCCTCTCCTGGCGCGTGCCGGTTCCAAACACCAACACTAAAGGAATGGCTTTGTTCTTCAGTGTCTTCACACTTCTATCCATTATGGCCATCGGCTGCTCCTGATATGATAAATCTGGCTGTAGCTCTAGTTCGGAGTGATCCAGAATATGGCTATCATCCTTTACATACCTCCTCAACTGAGATACGTGGAAAAACATTGTGCACTTCGTCCAAAGAAGGCGGCAATGCCAATCTGTAAGACAATCTCCCACTCGCTCCAAAATCTCGATGGGCCGATATATCTTGGACTCAGCTTTCCACGAACACCAAACCGGATGATTCCTTGGTAGGTGATATCCTCAAGAATACATGATCTCCAACCTGGAATTCCAATGGCCTCCTCCGTGTGTCTGCCCACTCTTCTGTCTGCTCTGAGCTGCCCTGAGATGATCTCTGATAATCCTGACTTTCTCTGTGGTCTGAATCAGGATCTCGGGCCCCAATAGTCTCCTCTCACCGACTTCATCCCAGCAAATCGGTGACCTGCACTTCCTTCCATATAAAGCCTCAAAGGGTGCCATCTTAATACTGGCCTGATAGCTGTTGTTGTAAAGAAACTCAGCCAAGTGAAGATGATCTTCCCATGAACCCTTGAACTCAATTATGCAGGCTCTAAGCATATCTTCAAGAATCTGGATGGTCCTCTCTGATTGTCCGTCTGTCTGAGGATGATAAGATGTACTGAACTTCAGACGAGTTCCCAGACTCTTGGAGACTCTCCCAGAAATGAGATCTGAATCTGGTATCTCTATCTGAAACAATACTCACTGGAACTCCATGCAGACGAACTATCTCCTTCATGTACTTGTCTGCCAGAACCTCTGTTGTCTGACCCACCCTGAATGGTATGAAGTGAGCTGACTTGGTGAGGCGATCAATGACTACCCACACAGCATTATTACCCTTGGGACTACGAGGTAATGCCGTGACAAAATCCATAGTGATGTGCTCCCACTTCCATTCTGGTATCGGTAAAGGATGTAGAAGTCGGCTGATCTCTGGTGCTCATCTTTATCTGCTGGACACCAGGCACTTAGCTACACAAACTGAGCTATCTCCCTCTTCATGGCATTCCACCAGAAATGCTTCTTCAAGTCCTGATACATCTTGTTCCCCCTGGGTGTATAGAATAAGCTGAACTGTGTGCTTCTGCCAAAACCTTCTGTCTAACTTCTCCCTGGGGAACACAAAGCCTGCTACCAAGATACAAGGCACCATCTGGATGAATACAGATATCAGTCCTCAATCCAGTCTCTACCTGAGCTCGGAATGTCTGTAATCTGGGATCTTCCTTCTGAGCTTCCTTGATCTCATCTATCAATGATGACTGAATCTGCAAAGTCATGAGCTGTCCTGCCTTGTCACCTCCTCGAACTACCATCAAGTCCAATCTGATGAAGTCCTGAATCAACTCCTTCTGCTGAGTGAGCTGGACAAGCACTCTATTCTCTGGCATCCTGCTCATTGCATCTGGAACTGTATTGACCTTGCCTGGATGATATTGCAAGTCAATATCATAGTCTGCCATAAGCTCCAGCCACCGCCTCTGCCTCATGTTCAACTCTTTCTGTGAGAAGATATACTTGAGGCTCTTGTGATCTGTATATATCAACACCTTATCTCCCAGAAGATAATGCCTCCAAATTCAAGGCAAAGATCACAGCTGCTAGTTCCAAGTCATGAGTTGGGTAATTCGCTCATGAGTCTTCAGTTGCCTAGATGCATATGCTATAACATGATCATGTTGCATAAGTACACATCCCAGGCCTTTTCCCGATGCATCACTGAATATGACCATCCCTCCTCTCCCTGAGGGAGTCCTCAAGATTGGAGCTGAAATGAGCCTATGCTTCAACTGCTCAAATGCTGCGGTACACTCCTCTGTCCATATGTACCTTACTCCTTTTCTGGTGAGCCTGGTTAACGGGGCTGCAATCCTAGAGAAATCCTGGACAAAGCGTCTGTAATATCCGGCTAGTCCAAGAAAACTCTTAATCCAGTCACCGTCCTCGGAACTGGCCAATCCTTCACTGCCTGGACTTTGCTAGGATCAACTGAAATTCCTTCTGCTGAAACATATGTCCAAGGAAAGCTATGCTGTCCAACCAGAAATCACACTTGCTTCTCTTGGCATGAAGCTGCTCCTGCTGGAGAGTCTGCAACACAATCCTCAAGTGTTCTGCATGCTCCTTGTTATTCTTTGAATAGATCAAGATGTCGTCTATGAAAACAACAACAAAAAACTGATCCAAGTAGGGCGAGAACACTCGGTTCATCAAGTCCATGAAAACTGCAGGGGCATTGGTAACTCCGAAAGGCATTACTAGAAACTCATAGTGGCCATAACGGGTCCTGAATGCCGTCTTCAGAATATCCTCCTTCTTCACCCTTAGCTGATGGTAACCCGACTGTAAATCCAATTTAGAGAACACACGGGCTCCATGAAGCTGATCAACAGATCATCAATCCTGGGTAAAGGATACTTGTTCTTGATGGTGACCTTGTTCAATTCCCTATAATCAATACAAAGTCTCTACCACCATCCTTCTTGTTGGCCAATAGAACTGGAGCTCCCCATGGTGAAGTGCTTGGCCTAATCAATCCCTTGTCTGAGTACTCCTGCAGCTGTTTCTTTAAAATCTCTAACTCCGTCGGTGCCATCCTGTATGGAGCCTTGGATATGGGAGCTGCTCCTGGAACTGTATCAATGGAGAACTCAATCATCCTCTCCGGTGGCAGTCCTGAAATCTCAGCAAAACCTCTGGGAATTCATCCCACACGCGGTACCTTCTGCTTCTGAACCTCCGAAGTAATCATCTGAGTCTTTCCCCTAGTGGACTTCACTTTCCACTAAACTGGAATTCAGGTTGAAGGGGAATTCTGAAATTAATCTTCCTCTCCCTACAGTCAATCACTGCATAGTATGACTGAGCCAAGCCATGCCTAAGATTACGTCGTACCCTTTGGTGTCTAGTACGAGCATATCTATGGCCAAAGCCTTGTCACATAATTCTACTGGACAATCAGTACAAACTCTAGAAGATATGACTACCCCATTTCCTGTACTTATCTCCCATTTGTGGTCTAATAACCTAACAGGTATAGAATGTAAAGCCACAAAATTCTCTGAGATATAACAGTGGATGCTCCTGAATCGAAGAGAGCGAGAACAGGTATTGAATGAACTCTGATGTTACCTGTTATCACACTCCTCTGAAGCCTCAGCCTCCTCTGCTGTCAGAGTATAAGCCTGACCTCTGCCACGCCTGCTGCAGTCCTGCCTCCTCTCTGGACTGGGGCGAACAACATGCTGTGGAGGAAGGGGTAGAGCTCTCCTCATCACCGGTCCCTGGTTCTCTGCCCAAGTGGCCCTGGTAGTACCCTCTGTCCATTCGGTCCTTGAAGTGCTGGCACTGCTTGACCGGTTATCCCCACTCTCCTGTGTGGACAAGCCTCTATGGAATGGTCTCTGGATCCACACACCAAGCACAGCCCATTTGCCCTCCGGCAATTTGGTCGAGTGTGCCCTGGTTTCTGACAATATTGCAGAAGGCAATAGGTTGGGCCGTCTGGTAAGGAGCTGGCCTGAAAGGTTGCCTCATCTGGACCTTTGCTGCTCTGTATGGGCCTCCTCTCCCCATTGGTAAAACGGTCTCTTCAAGCCTGGTTCTCTTGCTTCTTCTGTAACCCACGCTCCACCTCTCGAGCGATGGTAAGAACCTCCGAGTAAGTCTTCAACTGCTGGGGCATTAGGAATACTTGATATCCATCTGCCAGGCCCTGCTGAAATCTGCTTGCCCGCTTCTCTTCATCTGTCACCATGTACGGGGCAAAACGACTCAGTCTAAGAAACTCCGCGGCATACTCGTCCACGGACTTGTTCCACTGCTGGAGTCTGATGAATTGCTCCTCCATATCTTTATG